>JAWNMV010000555.1:0-93281 GCA_035043635.1 Drosophila rellima
GCCATGCTCGGATTCATTTACCCAATGCATTTGCAAGCTGCGTTACCATTCCGGTTTGCTTAAGACCTGTCGAATGCAAGTCGTAACAGGTTGAATTGTAGCAGCACCGACAGCAGCAGCTGATAAAAGTATCTCGAATGTAAAGTTCTTAACGTTTCGTTTTGGAATTTATTTGTTTTTTTTTCTTGGTTGTGTCTGTGGCTTCATTTCTGGCGGCTTAGTTCGGTCCAAGTCGAACGATTGGGGTGGGACTCACTGCACGCGGTTTTTTGTTGGTTTCGGGTTCGAGTTTGGGATCGGGGTTCATGGTTTTGGTCTGTTACTGCGCGGAATGCATTTACGTATGTATTTCTTTTTCCCATTTGCCTGGCCTGCTGTAATTGGCAATGAAAAATTCCAAGTGTTTTTCAAAGTGCTCTTAAGATGGCCTAATACAAGCCAACAAACAAACAAAGAAAGCAATTTCACAATATGAGCACCTACCTAGACACACACACACACACACGTCAAGGTAGTATACATATGTATATGTAATTGTGTAAGCATCTCCATACATAAGTAAAAATTTAATTTAGCTGAAAAAGTAATACAATAAAAACACATGGAAACCAAACGATAGCAGAAAACTTGCAGCAAACATAGTTGTCCAAAGATGCCCCATTCCTCCTTGCCCATCTTGACGGACTACAAACAAAACAAATATCTATACATCTGTACATACATACACATGAAAACCTTTCGTATTCCTGCGTTTGATGTTGTTATATCATGGAATAAAAAACCAAAGCCATATTAAAAATTTCAAAGCGCAATCAAAAATATTAGTGCACAGTGTATTTTACTTATTTAATGGGAAATATGTTTGCCATTTATGTTAAAAGCACGCACAATATTTATTTAATTTAGTTTTATCTGTATATTACTATAATTAATTGGAATATAATTTCAAAGACCCAAAAAAAAAATACCTTCCGACGAGAACTCCAAAGTTAATTACTAACATTGAGAACATTTTAGTTAGACAAAATTTTCTATTTATAATTCTTTCAGAAATTAAACAATGACTATTGATTTAAGTAAAAATTTATTAAGTTACAATCCTGAATATTGATCAAAGCTAGCATGATCATGCCAGTTTATTTTCTCCTAAGCACTATAAAAGAAATAGGTAGATTGGTTGCAACAAATGAGCGATATGTGTACATTTACTTATATGCATGTATGTATTAAACAAATTTCGTCACTAGACTTTTACCTCTTAAAGAGGTTTTTTTTAGAAGATATCAGAAATTTTTGAAATAGCCTATACCAAGTCGCAATACCATTAAAAGAAACAAACTCGACCATAATGTAAAAGATATGAGAAAATTCGCAATCTATGATTTGGTTGAGATATCTCCAAAAGCAAAACAAAAATGCATACTACATCTTAATTTTCGATTAATCGTTCCTATGGCAGCTATATGATATAGTAGACTGATATAAGCCACATGTGTTCATGTATATTATGACAGATTGGTTAAGATATCTCAACCAACAAACAAGTTTTTCGTATTAAAACTGATATGATATAGTGCTCCGATTTCAACAAAATTTGGTTAGGATGTATGAAACCATCTGATGCTTATTCTGTCAGTTTGGTTGAGATATCTCAAACAGCGAAGTTTTTCGTACTAAATCCTTTTTTGACCATTTTCAATGGGCACATGGCATACAAATTATAAGGAGTTTATATAACAGGTAATACCTTCCAAACACACCAGAGAAAACGCTATGTGTCATACATCAAAAAACGCGAAATTGTTCATACTAAAACATATTAAAAATTAAAAAAAAATCGTTAGAGCCGTTTTTTTCTAAAATCGCCAAAAGGATGTGATAAAAAATGCTATTTTCACCTGTAGTCCATTTACCTACATATGTGCTTTAGAAAAAAAGTTAGAAAGGTTTGCCTGAAAGCCCTTCAAAATACCTTTCCAACGACATATAGAACATATCTGTAGCTTCTATCGCTTGGATACTGTGGGCGTGTCTTGAGCGGTTTTTAGCGAATTCCCGCTAAAACTAGCGAGTATTTTCGAAAAAGTCGTAAAACAAACGTTTCTAGATTTTTGATGGGAATATGATCACATTCACACATATAAGCTATTTCAACGCTTTGATACTAACAAACAAACAGGAGGACAGAGTTTTCATCTCATTTTGGGAAGGCATCTAAAATTTTCCAATTTAATTATCTTTCGAACCTGTGGTCGGATTTTGATGATCGAGGTGTCATTCGACGCGTATTTTTGATAAAAATAATAATAAAATAAAAAAAATTAACCAAAAAGCCCCAACGTCCCCATTTGCTGCAATCATCTAAATTATCGCCCCTCTCACTTACACCTGATTATCCCACGAAGCAGGTGAGTTTTCAAAAGTCTAAGTATGCAATTTTGTTAGTTGAAGCTATACCTTTCGATCGGTATATAACTCGACCTGATCGGACAGTCATAGCAAATTTTCCATTCTTCCTGTGTATATTACTAACTAGTCGCCTTTCGCACCCTTCGTGATGCTTTCGTCACTAGCGCGGACTATCGTCCGCAGTGATAGTTTGAAAAACTTCAGCAAACAGATCTGCTATGGATTGATCAGTATTAGCTTGAATATTGTTGAAGGCAACAGAATACGGTAACGATGCACCTTTACGTTTAGAGTTTACGAATTTGTAGAATTGATTAGGATCTTTAGAAAATTCAAGCTTACAACGTTGTTAGTAATTATTATAGCACTGTGAGCTAAGTACTAGAAAATTTGAGGAGGTATTTACATATCGAGAGAAATCATAAGGATTTCAAGATTTTTTATATATTTTAAATGGCTTGGATTTCACATTTTTTAAATGTGATAGTCCTTTAGAGAACCAAGGAGGTCTAGTAAAACTGATAGGAGATACAATCGGAACACAGACATAAAATAAAAACTTTTGAGTATTATAAAAAAGCTTAATGGCATTATCCAAGTCAGAACATGTGTATAATTGTGACCAATCAAAATTAGGTTGGTCAGCTTATTGAAATCAGTTTTACTAAAGCACCGTATCTGCACAGTGGGCTGCGATGATAAGACGACTGGCCATAATAGTAAATTATTATGAGCGTTAAGAGCTGGATGGTATGGGACTTACGTCATATCCAATGCCGGTCTCAGAAAGACCGTCAATAAATTCTTGGGAACTATCAGGAAAAAGCGAATGCGAGTCATCCATCGAACATTGGACAAATTAAAATCACCTAAGTCAGTATCGGAAAGTAAAGAGGATATAAATTTAATAGCAGTCAGGTGATTATCATATACTATTACATCAGAAAAAGGTGAAATGAAAGAACATGTCAAGTAAATGGAAAATTTATTAAAAGAAACTTTCACAGAAATGAACTCAGAATCCCCACCCAGTATCCCACGTCCATTACGAGATATAGGATCGTATCTATATATGGAATATTTAGAAGAAAGAATAGAAAAGTCTGATGTGGCAGGCTTGAGCCAGGTCTCCGTAAAACAGATGACATCGAAATCAAAGGAATGACTATTGAGAAATTGACTAGATAGTTTACTATTAAGTCCTCATACATTTTGATAAGATAGAGTGATCGAGGAAATAAGTTTTTTTGATAATACATTTTTAGATGATCTCGTTTTCGATTATTATTTCCCTTGTATTCCGCAACAAAGATATGTTCGGGCCAGAAGTGTTGCTGACAAATCATATCAAAAACATTTTCCGAACTTTGAACGAAGAGAATTCCCTAGGGTAGTTAAAATTGAATTTATCCACCGAAATATCCTGAGTAATGTTTTGAATGTATGTCTTAACATCATACGAGGACTGATCTTTGGAAAGCCTAGAAACAAATACATGCTTCATAGGCTTTGGAGGAGAAATGCCTTGGAGGGGCTTTGATACGCGAGGAGGTACGGCAGTCAAGACTTTGGCTGCCTTTACAACTGGCGTGGAATATACTTTCACACAATTAGTGACAAAACTGGTGAGGCGGAATTAACACTATCGAGTGGGTTATGGTTTGTCCTAGCTTGCGGAGAAGTTGATGGCTGAGTATTTAAAATTGATTTAGACGGCTGCAGATTCAGGTCTGATGGCATGATTGAAATTGAAATTCAACAATGATGGATTATTAAACAAGTTCTCCATATCCAAAAATAGGTAATTTGCTTTGTGAAAAATGTTTGACAAGTCCTTGAAACTATCACTAGTTCGTTCCATAAATTTACGACGGCACCTCAATGTACCGGCAAGTTTCACAGCGCCATCTCAAGCCATTTTTAATTTTAAGGCAATCCTTAACTTTAACCGTTAAACCAGCACACTTCAAATGAAAAGTCCGGTCACAAAAGAAGCAAGAGATAAATTCTTGTGTTGGGTCAGGTCCACCACACTTGTTATAACTAGTGGGCGGTGCTACAGTCGAGCATACTCGACTCCGGCAAACTCGGTCAGAATGTATAAGATAACCCCAGATGCATATTCGTTTAGATTGGTTGAGCTATCTCAATAAATAAAAAAGTTTTTTACACTAAAGCTTGATTTTCGACTGATTGTTCCTATGGCAGCTATATGATATAGTCAACCCATTTTAACCAAACTTGGTCAGATTGTATAAGATCATCCCAGATGCATATTCTGTTTAATTGGTTGAGATATATAAATAAACAAAAAAGTTTTTCATACTAAAGCTTGATTTTCGACTGATTGTTCCTATGGCAGCTATATGATATAGCAGACCGATTTCAGACCTCTAGCTCTTATAGTCTCTGAGATCTAGGCGCTCTTACAGACGGACGGTCAGACGGACATGGCTATATCGACTCAGCTGTTGATGCTGATCAAGAATATATATACTTTTTGGGGTCTGCCACGCCTCCTTCTGCCTGTTACGCACATTTTATTCATGACAAAGTTAATAGACCCCTGTACTTTTCTTAAGTACGGGGTCTAAAAACAGACCATATCGGATGACATAATAATTCTTGGATATTAAGTAGGCGATGCAATAAAATTTACAAGGGGAATTCTAAACGAAATGCTAAGACAAAGCCAGATCACAGAGAACGACAATCACAATGCTTGGTTACAAGCCGCTGCAAAAGAGCAGAATGCATGCTTAAAGCAACACAAAAGATAGAGTGAGAGAGTCTGCTAATGAAAAAATAATGCTAACGCACGAACAATAACAATGCGCTTGCAAGGCTAAGTAAAAGAGGGGAGAAGTAAAAGAATCAAAAACAAATATTTTACAGAAGTTGAACAGCGGAAGTTTAATTTGTCTGTGCCCATTGAAAATGGGCAAGAAAGGTTTAATGGTTTTGTGAAATGTAAGTAACTGACAAAAGAAGGCTTGGCAGACCCCATAAAGTATATGTATTCTTGATCAGTATCAACAGCCAAGTCGATTGAGCCATGTCCGTCTAACCGTCCGTTCATTCGTGTGTTTGAATGCAACGATCTCAGAGACTATAAGAGCTAGAGACTTTAAAATTGTCGAACGGTCAGTCGAAAACCACTTTTGTACGAAAAACTTGCTTATTTTTTGAGAGCGGAGCCTCCTTGTTTTTATTAAATGATATATTATATAATTTTGTTATTCAGTACAATTTTGATAGGCCGGACAATTAAAGACCAGCCTGTGGAAAGCTTGATTTTCGACTGAGTTTTCCTATGGCAGCTATATGATATAGCGGACCAACTCCAACCAAACTTTCGACTGATGGCTTGATTTTCGACTATGGCAGTTATATAATATAGCAGACCGATTTCAATTACACGGCTTGCGCCGTTTGCGTTTCTGCTCTTCTTCCGTCTCTTTCTGAACAGCATATAAGTGGCCATTAATCCCATAATTAGGGTATTAGTCGCTGCCACTACTCGTATCATGTCTATTTGGTCTATTTTATCAATTTTGTAATTCTCAATTTTACTTATTTGTTTGTTGTGCACAGCTGACGCAACAGTGTGTCCAGTCAACTTTTCAGAGATTTTTAGTGTTATGCTGTCACACTGTAGTTTGTAAGCCGGATATCAAAACATTGAAAATATTTTCAGCTACTGGGTACTATGCTTCAAACTAAAAGCAAATAAAAATAATCTGAAGAAATCTAAAATGAAATGAAAGAGATTGGCCCAACATTTGTTTGGAAAACCCAGAAAACCCCCAATCAGACCAAAATAAAATTAAGTATTAGCGAATAGATTATATTAGTAAGTTATAAGTTAAAAAAGAGGCTGATCAGAGAACACTCGGAACTAATAGTACGGTACAGACTATTATAACACTAGCTTTCAGCCATTTTGTAAATTTAATTGAAGAGTGATTTTCTCATGAATATTAGCCCCCTAAACACGAAAATCGCACTTAAAATTTTTGAAATATTAATTTTTTTTCGAATTTTTAAAGTTGTTCTGACATTTTTGAATATATTTCCAGTTTTATTATACGGATTTGGTCAAGCCAGTCGTATGCCAAACTTTTTTTTAAGAATAAGTTTTCTTTACAATTTCCATAAGTCAAAAAATTTTATATCAGAAATTTTGGAGCATGGAAATGTTTTCGCCACTAGAATTTTACCTCGTAAAGTGTTTTACTTTTAGAAGATATCATACGTTTTTGAAATTGTCTTTACCCAGCCTAAGTACCATGTAAAAAAATAAAAAAAATAAGAAGAACACATTAAATCAAAATGTAGTATAGGAAGACCCTATACGTCCAACTTATTTTAATAAATTAAATACCGCCTTGTTACAAAACAAAAACAAAAGGTCTGGCAGCACTGGTTATTTTTGCAGCACAACAAAATTGTATACCCATCTGGCAAATGTTACTTTGGTAAAAGGTTATCAATATACAGAATCCAAATTTTAATAGCAAATCAAATTTAAATCAAAAGCAGTTTTAGGAATATTGTAACAATTCAATGCTTTAGCATTGCAACAAAGCAAAAACAAACTTTCTGGCAACACTAGTTTTTTCGCCAATGCAAAACCATAATAAAAATATGTGTTTTTTCACAAGCACCGTTCATGGGACGATAATTTTTAGTTTTAAAAACGAAAATACGCGTATGAAAAAGTCAATAAGCTCAGTTTGGCCAAAACCCCGAAGTGAATTTATTAAATTATAGAAGCGAATTTACCAAAAAGCCCCAACGTCCCAATTTGCTGCAATCATCTAAATTTCGTCCTTCTCACTCACACCTGATTATCCCACGAAGCAGGTGAGTTTTCAAAAGTCTAAGTATGCACTTTTGTTAGTTGAAACTATACCTTTCGATCGGTATATAACTCGACCTGATCGGACAGTCATAGCAAATTTTCCATTCTTCCTGTGTATATTACTAGTCGCCATTCGCACCCTTCGTGATGATTTCGTCACTAGCGCGGACTGCCGTCCGCAGTGATAGTTTGAAAAACTTCAGCAAACAGATCTGCTATGGATTGATCAGTATTAGCTTGAATATTGTTGAAGGCAACAGAATACGGTAACGATGCACCTTTACGTTTAGAGTTTACGAATTTGTAGAATTGATTAGGATCTTTAGAAAATTCAAGCTTACAACGTTGTAAGTAATTTTTATAGCACTGCGAGCTAAGTACTAGAAAATTTGAGCAGGTATTTACATGTCGAGAGAAATCATAAGGATTTCCAGATTTTTTATATATTTTGAATTACTTGAATTTCACATTTTTTAAATGTGATAGTCCTTTAGAGAACCAAGGAGGTCTAGTGGAACTGAAAGGAGATACAAGCGGAACACAGACATAAAATAAAAACTTTTGAGTATTATAAAAAAGCTTAATGGCATTATAAAAGTCAGAACATGTGTATAATTGTGACCAATCAGAATTAGATTGGTCAGCTTATTGAAATCAGTTTTACTAAAGCACCGTATCTGCACAGTGGGCTGCGATGATAAGACGACTGGCCATAATAGTAAATTATTACGAGTCTCAGAAAGACCGTCAATAAATTCTTGGGAACTATCAGGAAAAAGCGAATGCGAGTCATCCATCGAGCATTGGACAAATTAAAATCACCTAAGTCAGTATCGGAAAGTAAAGAGGATATAAATTTAATAGCAGTCAGGTGATTATCATATACTATTACATCAGAAAGAGGTGAAATGAAAGAACATGTCAAGTAAATGGAAAATTTATTAAAAGAAACTTTCACAGAAATGAACTCAATATCAAAATTTAAAATGGTCGAAATCGGTTCTGATGCCAGATTAGAATCCCCACCCAGTATCCCACGTCCATTACGAGATATAGGATCGTATCTATATATGGAATATTTAGAAGAAAGAATAGAAAAGTCTGATGGCAGGCTTGAGCCAGGTCTCTGTAAAACAGATGACATCGAAATCAAATGACTATTAAGAAATTGACTAGATGGTTTACTATTATAAATACATTTTGATAAGCTAGAGTGATCGAGGAAATAAGTTTTTTTGGTAATACATTTTAAGATGATTTCGTTTTCGATTATTATTTCCCTTGTATTCCGCAACAATGATTTCGGGCCAGAAGTGTTGCTGACAAATCATATCAAAAACCTTTTCCGAATTTTAAACGAAGAGTATTCCCTAGGGTAGTTAAAATTAAATTTAACCACCGAAATATACTGAATAATGTTTTGAATGTATGTCTTAACATCATACGAGGACTGATCTTTGGAAAGCCTAGAAACAAATACATGCTTCATAGGCTTTGGAGGAGAAATGCCTTGGAGGGGCTTTGATACGCGAGGAGGTATGGCCGTCAAAACTTTGGCTGCCTCCACAACTGACGTGGAATATAATTTCACACTATTAGTGACAAAACTGGTGAGGCGGAATTTACACTATCGAGTGGGTTATGGTTTGTCCTAGCTTGCGGATAAGTTAATGACTGAGTATTTAAAATTGAGTTAGACGGCTGCAGATCCAGGTCTGATAGCGTGATTGAAATTGAGATCTGAGCCTGGCGCGGAGTTGAACTACGTTTTTACGTTTAAGAGGCTCATTCAATAATGATGGACTATTAAACAAGTTCTGCATATCCAAAAATAGGTAATTTGCTTTGTGAAAAATTTTTGACAAGTCCTTGAAACTATCACTAGTTCGTTCCATATATTTACGACGGCACCTCAAGGTACCGGCAAGTTTCACAGCGCCATCTCAAGGCATTTTTAATTTTAAGGCAACCCTTAACTTTAACCGTTAAGCCAGCACACTTCAAATGAAAAGTCCGGTCACAAAAGAAGCAAGAGATAAATTCTTGTCTAGGGTCAGGTCCACCACACTTGTTATAACTAGTGGGCGGTGCTACAGTCGAGTATGCTCGACTGTCGTAGACCCCGTACTTACTATGGAAAAGCATCTCCTGGTTTAAAGAAAATAATATAAATCTGTACATATATAAAAAATTATTTCAGGAGGTATAAGACAATGGAAAATTCCCAATCTGCGAGTCTGATTGTGGTATCTCTAGAAACAACAAAAATTTGCATACTTACTATACATTTTCGACCAATCGTTCCTATTGCAGCTTTATAATATAGTAGACCGATCTCAACCAAATAAAACAAAAAGTTTTTCATATAAAGGCTTGGTTTTCGACTGATTGTTCCTATGGCATATAGTGGACCGATTTCAACCAAACTCGGTCAGAATGTATAAGATAACCCCAGATGCATATTCTGTTTAATTGGTTGAGATATATAAGTAAACAAAAAAGTTTTTCATACTAAAGCTTGATTTTCGACTGGTTGTTTCTATGGCAGCTATATGATATAACAGACCGATTTCAACAAACTTGGTCAGAAAGTCTGAGATCCCCCCAGACGCATATTCTGTTAAATTGGTTGAGATATATAAATAAACAAAAAAAGTTTTTCATACTTAAGCTTGATTTTCGACTGATTGTTCCTATGGCAGCTATATGATATATCGGACCGATTTCACCCAAACTTGGTCAGAATGTATAGAACTATCCTTTATGCATATTCTGTTAGATTGGTTGAGATATCCTTTAAATTGTCTTTTTAATTAAGATATTTCTAATTTATGTAAATATAACATTAATAAATAATATATAAAATATAAATAAATAATAAAAATAACATTAAACATTAATGATAAATATTAAAAAAAAATAAATATCTGTCCGTGACGGAATTCGAACCCGGGACCCATGACCCAAATGAAAATTTTAGAAGAAACGGACGCTCAACACACTGCGCCACAGAGCTATTTTTTAACTAACTGTTTATTGTAGGTTTTATTATTACTGGACCACAAGTCAAACTTCGTTGTTGTTATGTAATTGTTGCTGTTAAGGAAAAGCAAATATAGGCAAATTTAGCTGTTTAATATCTTTGCTGTTTATTACCCGATCGCAATGAAGCAAACATGGCGAATAATATTGGCTTGATCTATGCTTAATTAGAACGCTCTATCTTTTAAATTGCCCTGATAATTTAGTTTTTTTGATTTTAAGGCGTTCAAGGGGGCGTGGCCAAAATGTAAGGCAAACTTGATCTGCTTGCAATATAGACGGACCTACGTTCCTAGTTTGAAGTCTCTAGCTCTTATAGTCTCTGAGATCTAGGCGCTCTAACAGACGGACGGATGGACAGACGGACATGGCTATATCGACTCGGTTGTTGATGCTGATCAAGAATCTATATACTTTATGGGGTCTGCCACGCCTCCCTCAGCCTGTTACTCACATTTTTTTTATGACAAAGTTAATAGATCCCAGTACTTTTTTTAAGTACGGAGTCTAAAAAGGTTTGCAAACTGGCTCGAAATTATTTTGTACGGCTAATTCTAAGCCCCTGTATTCAGTGCCTAAATGTGGGATGCTTAGAAAATTTTCGGGTGTTGTACAATACAGTTTGGTAAACAGCTGGTAGTTTTATTTGGACCTTTCAAAACAACGATTGAATCAGTGTTTTGACTATTCGAAATCTTTTTGAACAGAAATGGCGGTCAACAACAAGCAGCAAAATAAGAGCCGACTTGAGCTTGCGCCGTTTGCGTTTCTGCTCTTCTTCCGCCTTTTTCAGAACAGCATATAAGTGGCCAATAATCCCATAAATCGGGTGTTAGTCGCAGCCACTTCTCATAACATGTCTATTTGGTAAATTTTATCACTTTTGTAATTCTCAATTTCACTTATTTGTTTGTTGTGCACAGCTGATGCAACAGTGTGTCCAGTCAACTTTTCAGAGATTTTTAGTGTTATGTTACACTGCAGTTTGTAAGCCGGATATCAAAACATTGAACATTTTGAGCGCCCAAAATATTTTTAGCTACTGGGTACTATGCTTCAAACAAAAAGCAAATAAAAATTATCTGGAGAAATCTAAAATGGAATGAAAGAGATTGGACCAACATTTGTTTGGAAAACCCAGAAAACCCCAATCGGACCAAAATAAAATTAAATATTAGTTAATAGTTATGAGTTAAAAAAGAGGCTTTAACAGTGAGCGGAGAACACTCGGAACTAATAGTACGGTACAGACTATTATAACACTAGCTTTCAGCAATTTTGTGAATTAAATTTAAGATTGATTTTCTCATGAATATTGGCCTAATCACGAAAATCGCACTTAAAATTTTTGAAATATTAATTTTTTTTCGAATTTTTAAAGTTGTTCCGACATTTTTGAGTATAATACCAGTTTTATTAAGCGGATTTGGACAAGCCAGCCGAATGCCAAACTTTTTTTTAAGAATAAGTTTTATTTACAATTTAATTCCATTCGTCAAAAAATTCTATATCAGAAATTTTGGAGCATGGAAATGTTTTCGTCACTAGAATTTTACCCCGTAAAGAGGTTTATTTTTAGAAGAAATCATACGTTTTTGAAATTGCCTTTACCCAGCCTAAGTACCATGTAAAAAAATAATAAAAATACTGAATCCAAATTTTAATAGCAAATCAAATTTAAATCAAAAGCTGTTTTAGGAATATTATAACTATTCAATGCTTAGCATTGCAACAAAGCAAAAACAAACTTTCTGGCAGCACTAGTTTTTTCGCCAATGCAAAAGCATAATGAAAATATGTTTTTTTTCACAAGGACCTATAGCTATGACACATAATATTTCCAAAGTATTTCACATTTTCATCTTCATGGGACGATAATTTTTAGTTTTAAAGCTCAAAATTATTTTTGCTGAAACCAATCATAAGAAAATAAAACCAATTCGGAAATGAAAGTGAAGTGCTGAAACCAATCATAAGAAAAAAAAGCCAATTCGGAAATAAAAGTGCCTTCGCGCAACAAAAAAAAAGGACCAGTTTTGGGGCAAAAACGCCAATTGTGGCAACCGTGGTTGTAATTGTTATTAATAATCAATACTGCTATCGAACGGAGTATCGATAGTCATCGGCATATTACAATTTGTCGATAACGATGTTCCCGCGGTCAGTTACAGAAGAAAAAGCGACACCAAGCGAGGTGGACGTGTGTGAATGAAGACCGCGACTGTTGCGCGAGTTTAAAGTGTGTATGGTTATTTTTTTTTTGTGCTTCTGCTTAATCAACTTGACTCGCGAGTTTATTTATGAATTGTTTATTGACTACCAAAATGCAATCAAACGCAATAAAGAAAAAGTGAGTTCCCTTGATAACTCAATAATCTTGATCCACACGCGTATGAAAAAGTCAATAAGCTCAGTTTGGCCAAAACCCCGAAGTGTCGCATCAGTCTCTAACTTAATTAGCGTCAGTTACTGTTTTGACTTGGTATCTAAGCGATACAGATACACATGTCATCGCTGCAGCACCCTTTCAGTCCAATCCCTAGGGAATGTATAGGGAATCATTAGGGATTGTTCCCTAGTCCCAAGGAAAGCCGTAGGGAATTTGTATGAAAGTCCCTAGGGATTTTAGCTTAGACAGATTTACATATGTACATATGACATACATATATGTCATCGACCACTTCCTTCAGAACAAATTTCAGACGAAGCTCCTTGCATTATTCCATATTCAATTCATATTCTAAATAACAAATTAATGCGTTACTTTTCTTTTTTAAAAATAAGTCATTTAATTATAAAATACTTACGATTTGTTTTAGAAGCAGCGGCAGCCGACAGCGTAGAAATTAAACTGACAATGTCACATTATTCCTTTTTTGTTTTTCTTTGACACGTGCGCTTGCTGCGTTTTGTTGCACAAATTTTGTGCCGCTGCTGTGGGCAGCGGTCACCCGACGTACGGTCGACAGAGACAGAAACAACAAAAAACGAACAAAAACAGCCTCTGCCTGCGTCGTACAATTTTTGTCGACGTCAACGTCGGAAGAAAATTTGTACGCTATAGAGGGAAAGATATAAGAAGAAAAGAACAGAAACAGCCTCTGCCTGCGTCGCTTTAGCACCGGACGCACGACGAAAATTTTTTTTAAACGTCGGCAAGCAGCGGAACAAGAGAAACGAACAGAAACAGACAAAAATTAATTCTGCCTGCGTCGCCCGAGCAGCGGGCGGTCGACGCTGGCAGAACTATTAGAAAAATACCAACAAAACTTCATCAATTAACAACAACATCAAGGAAAAGGAATTTCTGTTCTGAAGGGTAATTATGCGCGATGTTGTTTGCAATTGCAGATAATTTCACATATGCTCGTAGTTGTTGAAAAACTATTGCAATCAGTGCATCAACAACACGAGCAATATCAACAAGTTGAACAGTCGATTGCAATCGACAGTAAGATACCCTGAGCCTAGGTAAAACGCAGCAAGTTCGATTAAGATATCTATCATATATATATGATATAAATGAGTATATGTACCAACTTGCACGATATCATTACATTTCATTCCTATGGCAGCTATTTGATATCCGATTTCAACCAAACTTAGTCAGGATGTAGAACACCATCTCAAAAGCGTGTTCTGTTAGTTTGTTTGAGATACATCAAACAACAAAAAAGTTTATCATTCTAAAACTTGATTTTGGACAGATCGTTCCTATGGCAGCTATATCACATAGTGTTTCGATTTTAACCAAGTTTAGTCAGGATGTATGGGACTATCCCACATGTATATTGTCTCAGTTTGGCTGACATATCTCAAGCAACAAAAAAGTTTTTCATACCAAAACTTGATTTTCGACTGATCGTTCCTATGGCAGCTATATTATATAGTGTTCCGATTTTAACCAAGTATAGTCAGGATGTATGGGACTATCACACATGTATATTGTCTCAGTTTGGCTGTCATATCTCAAGCAACAAAAAAGATTTTCATACCAAAACTTGATTTTCGACTGATCGTTCCTATGTCAGCTATATGATAGAGTGAAGCGATTTTAACCAAGTTTGGTCAGGATGTATTGGACCATCCCACATGCATATTGTCTCAGTTTGGTTAAGATATCTCAAACCACAAAAAAGTTGATCATACACATACTTGATTTTCGACTGATCGTTCCTATGGCAGCTATATGATATAGTGTTCCAATTTTAAACAAGTTTAGTCAGGATGTATGGGACTATCCCACATGCATATTGTCTCAGTTTGGCTGAGATATATCAAACAACAAAAAAGTTTTTCATACTAAAACTTGATTTTCGACTGATCGTTCCTATGGCAGCTATATGATACAGTAGACCGATTTTAACCAAGCTTGGTCAGGATGTTTGGGACTATCCCGCATGCATATTGTGTCAGTTTGGTTGAGATATCTTAAGCAACAAAAAAGTTGTTCGTACTGAAACTTGATTTTCGACTGATCGTTCCTATGGCAGCTATATGATATAGGGGACCGATTTCAACCAAATTTGATCGGGATATATGGGACCATCTGATATGCATATTCTGTCAGTTTAGTCGAGATATCTTTTGCTTTTTATTTTGCTTTTATTTGGACGTTGATGTACTAAACGAGCAGTACACTCAAGTGGCCCAAACGACACCAAGCACGGTCTTGTTGAAGCGCGGACAAACAGAAAAAGACAGTTAAACATAGTACTAAAACTAGTTTCAAATAAAAAACCTTAAACATTAAATTAACTACAATCTAGCTAAATGCGAAATTATTAAAGTGTTAAGAGAAGGAACGGAAGAATTATTTGCTATAATATGGGACAGATTGCTATAATTAGAATAGAACTCGGAAAGGATTATGGATAGCATAGTTAGTACTACAGGAGTGAACAGAAAGAGGAAGAAAATTTCTAAAAGTTCTGATCGGGACAGCAAAACTTGGCTAATTAATTCAGACGAATCAATTTCACCATTTATTAGTTTATGTAGAAAGACTACACCAAGCATTATTCTCCGATCAGAAAGAGAGGGGAGATTTAACTATAGAAGTCTACTTCTGTAAGGACGCAAGCGAATGTTAGTATTCCAGTTAAGACCCCGGAGGGCGAAGATCAGAAATTGTTTTTGTTCCGATTCTATTCTGTCTTGATGAATCTTATATTGGGGATTCCATATACAAGACCCATATTCCAGAATAGGTCAAACAAGTGAAGTATAAAGCAACTTAGTAATATAGGGATCGTCAAATTCTTTCGACCAACGCTTTATAAAACCCAAAAAGCCAAAGGCCCGATTGGCAATAGAAGCAACATGCTTATCAAACTTCAGCTTCGGATCCAGGAGAATACCCAAATCAGTAACCCACATTATACGTTCAAGCGGTTTACAATTAAGAACATAATTAAGCAAAAAGAGGGTTCGCCTTCTAAACGACATAACTTTACATTTACTACAATTCAGATTTAATAAGTTTACTTTGCACCATGTCTGAAAACTGTCAAGATCAGTTTGCAACCTGACACCAAGAAGATTGTCAGTGGCCGAAATACATAGTTTAACGTCATCGGCATACATCAGAACCAGAGAATGATTTATTACAGAAGGCAGGTCATTTATAAAAAGCGTAAATAACAAGGGGCCAAGATGACTTCCTTGTGGTACTCCAGAAAAAACTTGAACAGGTTTGGATACTAAACCATTAAAGTAGACTTTTTGGGTTCTTAAATTTAAATAGCTTGCAATCCAAAGAATTAGGTTATTTGGAAAACCTAAATGATGGAGTTTACGTAATAAAATATGGTGATTAACGGAGTCGAATGCTTTACTAAAATCAGTGTAAATAACATTAGTTTGCATTTTATTCTGAAAACCCTGTATAACAAATGAGGTGAGAAGTTTTAAGTTTCTCAAAAGTTTTAGGAATAGTAGACAACTTAGATATACCTCTATAGTTAGTGACATCAGACTTATTTCCTTTTTTAAGTAAAGGAATAATAAATGATTCTTTCCATATTCTATGGAAAGAGCATAACTCCACAGAAAGTTTAAATAAGTTATACAGTGGTTTCAAAAGACCGTCAGCACAGTACCTAAGAACACATCCTGGTACTCCGTCCGGTCCTGGTGAAAATTCCGGTTTTACGGCCCTTAGATCATTTAAAAGCGAGCTTTCAGTGATTAAAGGTCCAAAAATACAATTAGAGGCATTTACACGATAGGGATAAGGCGAACCCGATTGATCAACTTGAACCCTATAAGTTGCTTAAAAAAAATTCCGCAAATAAATCGGCCATAGCCTGATCTAAATCAGCAATCTTATTTTCAAAAAAAAAACGGTAGATGGAAGTGTTGCTGATCTTAGCTTAGAATTGACAAATGAATAAATCTTTTTAGGATCCCTTTGAAACTGCAATTTGCAACCTCTAAGGTAATCTTCATAGCAGTGGTTATTCAGAACAGAAAAATTGGAACGTGCAATGAGATATCGAGAAAGATCCAAGAAAGAGCCAGTTTTCTTGAATTTCTTATACAATCTTGATTTCCTATTTTTCATGTTAGTTAATTCCCTTGTATACCAAACAAGTTTGTTAGATCTGCCTGGAGCACACAACGGAACACATAAATCAAGTAAAGAGTTTAAAGTTGAATAAAAAATGGGTATTGCACTGTCCAAGTCCCTGCAATCGTACAGCCGGGACCAGTCAGTCAGTAATAAGAGCTGAGAAAGTCTGGAAAAATATTGACGAACATACTTTTTCGACTTACCACATGAACTAACCATACGGACTGGTAAGTTCATCAACACCTCCAAAGTCGGATGATAGTGGTCTTCTGGAAAAGGTATAGGATTAGTACGAGAGACAGAAAAAGCGGGATCCAAAACAAAAACAAGATCAAGCATCCTGTTCAATGAATTCGAGACATCATTGATCTGACACAATGACATCCCAAACACATTATCAAGAAAATCATGTTGGGTCGTGGAAGTCAGAACGCTCGAGTCGGGACAAGAAATCCAATGTGTTCCAGCAATATTGAAATCACCAAGAACAACAAGAAAATCACGATCAGAGATCATAGATAGAACGGAATTAATAGCAGAAGCATGCAGAGAATAGACTGAGTTGTCTGAAGAAGGAGGGATATATGAACATGTAATATAGATATTAATGCCACTCGTACTAATTTTGACAGCAACAAATTCAATATCAGTAGAACAGTCGGTTACTACAACTTCCGAAAATAAATCAGCATCAATAGCAATAAGCACACCTCACCCAATACGTGGGGTACGATCCTTTCTATAAATAGAGAATTTGTAAGAAAGAACTCCAGAATTATGAATGTTGGGCCTTAACCATGTTTCAGAAAAAGCAAAAACATTAAAATTAAAGGACAGGCTATTAGATAAAGATTACGAAGCCCTCTAACATTCTGATAGCCCAGAGAGAGGGAGGATGTTAGTTCTTTGAACTATCAGAACGCGAACGAGCTTGAAAGGTCTAACAGATATAGATGAAGAAGTAGGCAATATTATCGGAGTCCGATTTTTCTTTTTTACAATGTATTCCTTTACAATTATGTGATTAGGCCAGAAATCTTTACAACAAATTTTGTTAAAATGATTGACCTGAACACTTATTTTAAACGACAATATATCCCGAAGATATGAAAAATTTAATTTCTCCACCGTAATTTTGGCATCAGATTTAGCTTGAATAAAAGCCAAGACATCTTCAGATGTGTTATCAGGGGACAGAATAGAAATAAAAATTTGTTTTTTTGGTGGAACACCTACAAGGGTCTTTTTATCAGCAGCAGCAGTAACTTTAGCAGAAGCTACAGCGCTAGTTGATTGACCATTTGGAACATTAGTGGTATCAACTAGAGATGGGCACGGGCCTGTGCAGGCTTCGTGTCCCGCGGGCCTCTTCAAAAAATCCCCGGGCTTCGTGCATGAAAATCGAAAACGGGATTTTTTTCGTGCGGGCCCGGGCCTAAGCCAAAAGCCCGGTAGGCCCGAAAAGTCACGATTTAAAATATATTTTAATACCGATTGGTAAAAATATTTCTATAATTCACTGCTATATTATTTACACATCTCTTTTGTCGATATGACACTTATCCATAAGTTTGACAAACTTAATTTCACGTGTGTTTTTAAGAAGAAGAAGGCGACAAAGCGGCAAAATGAATAAGGAAAAAATGATTTTTTTTTCTATAGTAATATAGAAACTGTCCGAAAAGATCCCCAAAGCCTCTCTTCGTCTACCTCATAAATCCCATCATGTCCCGTCTCTACATGATTAACATGTCCACTTTAAGCCCGAATTGGACTGAATTAGGTCGACAATTCGGCCGTTAAAAAATAAAAAATTAGAGGAAAATTGTACAAATTTGTTGAACGAAAACAATATGAGACACTCTAGGGTTAAACAACAAAAAAGTTTTTCATTCTAAAACTTGATTTTGGACTGACAGACGGACATGACACGGACAGACAGACGGACATGGCTCAATCGACTCGGCTGTTAATGCTGATCAAGAATATATATACTTTGTAGGGTCGGAGATGCTTCCTTCTGCCTGTAACATATATTGCACAAAACCATTATACCCTTTTTGACAATTTTCAATGGGCACAGGGTATAATTTATTACTTTAATTCTATATTCTTGCTGCCACAAACTTGTTAATATCTTCACTATTTATGAACCAACCCTGTTGAAAGTTGGTGATTAGTTGCTGGGCATAATCCTACACCCTTTGGCATGAAAAAAATTAAAAATATAACTTAAAACCCTAAATTAAAGGTGATGTCAGGAGTTTTCGAATTACGCCCTCCACAGTAAGCGTGGCGAAATTTCAACATAAACCCGAGTTTCCTGACTAAATGGGGAGTCTATATTCCAAATTTGGAGGACCTAGCCCTTACCATCTCTGAGATCCTTTTGTTTACACGCACAGACGGACAAGGGTATATCGACTCGGATGTTGATGCTGATCAAGAATATAAATACTTTATGGTGTCGGAGATGCTCTCTTTTGCCCGTTACATACTTTTGAACGAACTTAATATACTCGCTCTGGGTATAAGAACCGTTGAAAAAATGTAGAACACCGTTAAATACGACCGCTTGCTTAGTCAATCGTAACACTAATTACGATGCTGTTGTTATAAGTGTCACCTCTTGTTATTGTTGTTGAGTTAGCTGCCATTTGCAAGCGACGCAATTTAAAATACCCCTTGGCAAAGGCAACGAACAAGAAACGTTGCTCCGGAAGGCTGCTTGAGTGATTGTTGCAACATTCCGAGCATCCAACGACTTTTGTCAGTTGCTCTGAAATAATTAAGTGTTCTCAGTCTCACAATAACATGAAAACTTTATATTATGGTATAAATATATATTCAATATTCTTATGTTCTAATTACCCCTTGATACTTTAAAGCCCAAATAGTTTCAAAATCTTATGCTTGACTGTTACTTAAAGAAGTATGTATTTCGGTTGATTTAAATATATTAGGTTGCGGAAAAAGAGATTCATTTTTTATACCCTGGCTGTTAGTCCTGGTTTGGCTACCGTTTCAGCTGATTCACCCGCTTTGAACAGGATTATTTTCTTACAACATTGTCGTATGTGACTTATTTTTCATCACCAGCCACCATCCGTTTTAGAAATGGGTCGATTTCATTACGTTTGGCCAATGATTCGCAGATAAAATTCGATCCATAATAATTTTTTTTAGAAAATTCGTGAGGCACCATTAAATCTAGCTTACTGGCTTAAAACTGTTTTGTGGTCAATGTTATGCTGCACTTACACTAGTTGACAATCAAGGCAATTTAGATGCCAACTTAGTCAATCCTAGTGTAAACAGTGGTCAACACGGTCAACAGCTGCGTTGACTGTAAATTGACAATGTGAACAAGCGGAACAGTCGAGTGCAATCGACAGTAAGATACTCTGAGCCTAGATAAAACGCAGCAAGTTCGATTAAAATATCTCTAGAAAGGGCAATAATTATACCCTGTGTCCATTGAAAATGGTCAAAAAGGGTATAATGGTTTTGTGCAATGTATGTAACAGGCAGAAGGAAGCATCTTCGACCCTATAAAGTATAGCCGAGTCGATTGAGCCATGTCAGTCTGTCTGTCCGTCTGTTTGAGTCAAGGGATCTCGGAGTCTATAAGAGCTAGAGACTTGAAACTTGGTATGTAGGTTCCTGGATAGCGGGCGCAGATCAAGTTTGTCTTAATTTCGATCGAACCACTATATCATATAGCTGCCCTAGGAACGATCAGTCCAAAATCAAGTTTTAGTATGAAAAACTTTTTTGTTGCTTATGATACCTTAGCCAAACTAAAACAATATGCATGTAGGATAGTTCCATACATCCTGACCAAACGTGGTAAAAATCTGTCCACTATATCATATAGCTGCCATAGGAACGATCAGTCGAAAATCAAGTTTTGATATGAAAAACTTTTTTGTTGCTTGAGATATGTCAGCCAAACTGGGACAATATGCATGTGGGATAATCCCATACATCCGGACTAAACTTGGCTAAAATCGAAACACTATGTGATATAGCTGCCATAGGAAAGATTATTCGAAAATCAAGTTTTAGTATGATAAACTTTTTTGTTGTTTGAAGTATGTCAATCAAACTAATAGAATACGCTTTTGGTATGGTATTCTACATCCTGACCAAGTTTGGTTGAAATCGGAGCAAGCTCGACTGTAGCCGCACCTCCTCGCGAGCGAAGCGAGCAGGGGGCGGAGCCCCCTTTTTTTATACTAATCCTTAATAATCGACCAATCGTTTCTATAGCAGCTATCACACATATATGATATAAATGAGTGTATGTACCAGCTTGCACGATGTTATTAAATTATTAAAGCACATTAAAAGGAAAAAATAAAACGAAAAATTAAAATATATTTGAGCGCCATTAAAATATATGTGTGAAACCTATATTCAGGCAGACAATTTAAATAAACGCAAAATAAAATTCTGCATGCACCGTCGAACTCGCGTACCATATTTAGCATGCCGCTCACCTATAACTTCAACCACTGTGCCGTCTAGACAGACGCTGGCTAACTTGATATACATACATATGTACATACATTCTGGCAGACTAAATATAAAATGAATTAATTAATCATTTTGATTATATTTCCTTGCTGCCACAAAATTGTTAATATCTTCACTATTTATGAACCAACCCTGTTGAAAATTTGTGGTTAGAAGCTGTGCATAATCATACACCCGTTGGCATAATTTGCAAAATTTAACTTATAACCCTAAATTAAAGGTGATGTCAGGATTTTTCGAATTACGCCCTCCACAGTGGGCGTGGCGAAATTTCAACATAAACTCGAGTTGCCTGACTTAATGGGGAGTCTATATTCAAAATTTGGTGGTCCTAGCTCTTACCATATCTGAGATCCTTTTGTTTACACGGACAGACGGACAAGGGTATATCGACTCGGCTGTTGATGCTGATCAAGAATATATATACTTTATGGAGTCGGAGATGCTTCCTTCTGCCCGTTATATACTTTTGAACAAACTTAATATATCCGCTCAGGGTATAAAAACGTCAGTTGACATTGTGAGTGTAAACATAGTGTAAACACTTATTGTCAACAGTTGAACTCATAATTGACGCGTTGACAATGGAAATTCTAATTGACTTTATGTTCGTTCTTGTGTTTTGTGTTGACAAACTTTGTGTACAATCAATGTTGGTTAACTAACCTGCGCACTATAAATTACCCTCTGCCCTCAAAGTTTTTTACTCACATTAATTTATACAGAAAAACGCACTAAATTTAATCAATTCGTAAAGGTTGATCATCAAACATATGCAATGATTTGTTTTATCATTTATAAATATTTGATTAACCTCGAAAATTTGTTGCTAAAAATTGAACCCGTACAGGGTACAAGAGCTTGCATACAAAATTTTAATGGCACCAAAGAAGAAGCAAAGCAATGTTGCAAATTCACGCAGCTCGACACACGCAATCCATACATATGCGCACACTTATTGTAAGATGCACACATGCAATCATCAGCCTCGGCCCTCGACTATTACTGTCTCTGTCTGGCTATATCAGGGTACGAATGTGCAAATAGGATGAGAGATGAATATTCTCATGCTGTATGCTTTTTCGACGCGCGTTACTTTTGTGCCAACAGAATTGCTTCAAGACGACTTTTGTGCAAAACTTTACCCTTCCACAACCGGGTACCATACTATTAAAAAGATTAATAAGATATACAATAAATCATAATCAAATTGAAGTACACCCTCAAATATTAAAGTAAATATTACATTATTGTTTAGTTCAATTTTGTTTAAGAAAATGTACACTTGATAAGTTTAATATTAAAAACAATTTTTTTGAATTGTTTACAATACTAAATAAAATGCTTAAATTAAAATAGAAATAAATACTATTAGTAATAAACAAAATTTATATCCTCAGTATAAAATTTTCAAGGTGAAAAAATATTTATAATTGAAATTGCAAATCATTTTTTTTATTTAATCATCAACCATAATAAATTTATTTATTTTACGATTTTCTTATGATAATAATAATGAGAAGAAAAAGTTTTGAGGGTAGAGGGTATTTTATAGTGCGAATGTTTTTGATTTCAATAGCTGTACAAGTTACGAGTTCTGCCAGTAGACTGAAGCGGCCACAATAATTCTTTCTTTTTCAAAAGTATGGGACTCGGTTGTGGAAGGGTAAAGCTTTGCCCAAAAGTCGTCTGGAAGCTATTATGTTGGCACAAAAGTAACGCGCGTCGTAAAAGCATACAGAATGAGAATATTCAACTTCCATCCTGTTTGCACATACGAACCCTGGTATAGCCAGGCAGAGAAAGAAATAACCGAGAGCCAAGACTGATGATTGCATAAGTGTGCGCATATGTATGGGTTGCATGTGTCGAGATGCGAGTATTTGTAACATTGCTTTGCCTCTTCTTTGGTGCCATTAAAATTTTGTATGTAAAAACTAATACCCTGTACATGTTACATTTTTAATATAAAATTTTTTAGGTGAATAAAATATTTTTAACTGAAATAACAAATTATTTTTTTTATTTAATCATCAACCATATTACATTTATTTATTTTTCGATGTTCTTATGATAAAAATAATGAGGATAAAAATGTTTAAGGGTAAAGGGTTTTTTATAAGGCGCATGTTTTTGATTTGCATAGCTGTGCGAGCTACGAGCTCGGCCATTCGACTGAAGTGGCTGCAAAAATAAAGTCCCTGACATGACGTCCCCGGGGAAATTCTCTCAGGGGGACTCAATCTCATGTCCCATTTCGTTTGTATGGGATGAGTTCTCTATAGGTTATTTGCTTAGTGCTAGCTCTCTAGATAATAGTTATCAGATATCGATTATCGTATCGACTATCAGTTCATTTATTCCAATGGTTGCAATAGGTGTAGCCAAAAGCAAAGTGATCGCAAATTCAATTGATTTAAATTAACTTAACTGAATTTGACTAGCGTATAAATGGCAAGTCGTTTTACCAATATGTTGTCCAGTATAGTAAGCAAGTATCTGTTGCTTTTTGTTTTTCTTTAACATGCACGGCTATGTGTGTATAGAACCATTGAAAAGTTGGTAAACCAGTTTCTGACTTATCTGAGTGAAGTGGAATCAAAACAGTTGAGAAACAATGCACTATGGGGTATTTGACCATTATATGTGGCATTAATTAATATCTCGAAAGCTACGCAAGATATTTTGATACGGTTTTTTCTTGTGCTATACACACCCAAGAAAGTATTCTGGAAAAATGGGCGTGTCACCACCCCAGCCCACAATTTTTTTTTCCTAATATTTGCGGTAACAAGTAAGTTCGTGATTTCTATTGCAGTTAACAAGTTTTGACCTTATAAAAATAAAATAATTTGTATCAAAGCGTTGAAAAAGCTTACATTTGTGAATGTGGATCTATTCCCCATCAAAAAACTAGTTTGTTATACGACTTACACACGCCCACAGTATCCAAACGATAGAAGCTACAGATATGTTCTATAAGTCGATGGAAAGGTATTTTAAAGGGCTTTCAGGCATACCTTTAAACTTTTTTTTCTAAAGCATGTAGGTAAATGGATACAGGTGAAAATAGATTTTTTATCACACCTTTTGGCGATTTTAGAAAAAACGGCTCTAACGATTTATTTTTTATTTTTAGTATGTTTTAGTATTAATAATTTCGCGTTTTTTAATGTATGACATATAACGTTTGTTTGGGTGTCTATGGAAGATATTACCTGTTATATAAACTCCTTATAATTCTTATGCCCTGTGCCCATTGAAAATGGCCAAAAAAAGATTTAGTACGAAAAATTGTTTTGCTGTTTGAGATTTCTCAACCAAACTGTCCGAATAAGCATCAGAGATGGTTCATACATCCAAATTTGATGGAAATCGGAGCACTATATCATATAGCTGCCATAGGAAGGATCAGTCGAAAATCAGTTTTAATACTAACATTTTTTTTGTTGTTTGAGATATGTTAACCAATCTGACAAATTAGACATCTGTGGTGGTAATTTATATATTGACCAAATTTGGTCTACTATATCATATAGCTGCCATAGGAACGATTAATCGAAAATTAGGATTAAGTATGCATGTTTTTAAAATTATTTTTGGAGATATCTCAACCTAACGTAACCATTGGGAATTTTCTACTATCTTTAACATTATGATCGAATTTGTTTTTTAATGGTACTGAGACTTGGTATAGACTATTACAAAAATTTCTGATATCTTCTAAGAAAAACCTCTTTACGAGGTAAAAGTCTAGTGACGAAAACATTTCCATTCCCCAAAATTTCTGATATCTAATTTTGTGACGAACGATATTAAATTGTATGAATAATGAATGAATCACACTTTGATTTAATTCACAAAAATTGAAAATACGGTTTTTTGAGTTCGAAAGCTCACATATCGCCCTGGAAGAGATAGAAATCGGCAAAATAAAAATTAACGTAAATTTGATTTTGTTACGAAAAAAATAAGCTATTATTCATGCAAATCCATCAATAAATTGCAAAGTAATGCGTTTTTCAGTGAAAGGCGATAATTCAGCTTTTTATCAATTTTCAAGTTAGGTTTGTATAGCCGCTATATGATATAGTAGACCGATTTCAACCAAATTTGTTCAGGATGTATATCATCATCCCAGATGCTGATTTTGTCAGATAAGTTAAAATATCTCGAACAACAATAAAGTTTTTCTAACTAAAACGTTCGTTCCTATGGCAGCTATATGATATAGCTGGCAGATATCAACTCAACTTGATCAGAATGTATAAGATCACTCTAAATGCAGATTATGTTCGATTGGTTAAGATATCTCAAACGACAAAAAAGTTTTTCATACTAAAACTTGATTTTCGACTGATCATTCCTATGGCAGCTATATGATATAGTGGTTTGATTTCATCCAAGTTAAATCAAGATGTAAATAACCATCTTATATGCATATTCTGTTAATTTGGTTGAGATATTTCAAACAACAAAAAGGTTTTTCATACTAAAACCCTATTTTCGACTGATTGTTCGTATTGCAGCTATGTGATATAGAAGACCGATTTCATCCAAACTTGGTCAGAATTTATAAGATCACCCCAGATGCATATTCTGTTAGATTGGTTGAGATATCTTTTAAATTGTCTTTTTAATTATGGCACTGGTAATTTCTGCCGTGAACATGAATGAACTAAGCAAGCAGTGCAAAGGTATATATAGTTAACAGATAATATGGTGGTCCTAGCTCTTACCATATCTGAGATCCTTTTGTTTACACGGACAGACGGACAAGGGTATATCGACTCGGCTGTTGATGCTGATCAAGAATATACTTATACTTTATGGAGTCGGAGATGCTTCCTTCTGCCCGTTATATACTTTTGAACAAACTTAATATATCCGCTCAGGGTATAAAAACGTCAGTTGACATTGTGAGTGTAAACATAGTGTAAACACTTATTGTCAACAGTTGAACTCATAATTGACGCGTTGACAATGGAAATTCTAATTGACTTTATGTTCGTTCTTGAGTTTTGTGTTGACAAACTTTGTGTACCATCAATGTTGGTTAACTAACCTGCGCACTATAAATTACCCTCTGCCCTCAAAGTTTTTTACTCACATTAATTTATACAGAAAAACGCACTAAATTTAATCAATTCGTAAAGGTTGATCATCAAACATATGCAATGATTTGTTTTATCATTTATAAATATTTGATTAACCTCGAAAATTTGTTGCTAAAAATTGAACCCGTACAGGGTACAAGAGCTTGCATACAAAATTTTAATGGCACCAAAGAAGAAGCAAAGCAATGTTGCAAATTCACGCAGCTCGACACACGCAATCCATACATATGCGCACACTTATTGTAAGATGCACACATGCAATCATCAGCCTCGGCCCTCGACTATTACTGTCTCTGTCTGGCTATATCAGGGTACGAATGTGCAAAGAGGATGAGAGATGAATATTCTCATGCTGTATGCTTTTTCGACGCGCGTTACTTTTGTGCCAACAGAATTGCTTCAAGACGACTTTTGTGCAAAACTTTACCCTTCCACAACCGGGTACCATACTTATTAAAAAGATTAATAAGATATACAATAAATCATAATCAAATTGAAGTACACCCTCAAATATTAAAGTAAATATTACATTATTGTTTAGTTCAATTTTGTTTAAGAAAATGTACACTTGATAAGTTTAATATTAAAAACAATTTTTTTGAATTGTTTACAATACTAAATAAAATGCTTAAATTAAAATAGAAATAAATACTATTAGTAATAAACAAAATTTATATCCTCAGTATAAAATTTTCAAGGTGAAAAAATATTTATAATTGAAATTGCAAATCATTTTTTTTATTTAATCATCAACCATAATAAATTTATTTATTTTACGATTTTCTTATGATAATAATAATGAGAAGAAAAAGTTTTGAGGGTAGAGGGTATTTTATAGTGCGAATGTTTTTGATTTCAATAGCTGTACAAGTTACGAGTTCTGCCAGTAGACTGAAGCGGCCACAATAATTCTTTCTTTTTCAAAAGTATGGGACTCGGTTGTGGAAGGGTAAAGCTTTGCCCAAAAGTCGTCTGGAAGCTATTATGTTGGCACAAAAGTAACGCGCGTCGTAAAAGCATACAGAATGAGAATATTCAACTTCCATCCTGTTTGCACATACGAACCCTGGTATAGCCAGGCAGAGAAAGAAATAACCGAGAGCCAAGACTGATGATTGCATAAGTGTGCGCATATGTATGGGTTGCATGTGTCGAGATGCGAGTATTTGTAACATTGCTTTGCCTCTTCTTTGGTGCCATTAAAATTTTGTATGTAAAAACTAATACCCTGTACATGTTACATTTTTAATATAAAATTTTTTAGGTGAATAAAATATTTTTAACTGAAATAACAAATTATTTTTTTTATTTAATCATCAACCATATTACATTTATTTATTTTTCGATGTTCTTATGATAAAAATAATGAGAATAAAAATGTTTAAGGGTAAAGGGTTTTTTATAAGGCGCATGTTTTTGATTTGCATAGCTGTGCGAGCTACGAGCTCGGCCATTCGACTGAAGTGGCTGCAAAAATAAAGTCCCTGACATGACGTCCCCGGGGAAATTCTCTCAGGGGGACTCAATCTCATGTCCCATTTCGTTTGTATGGGATGAGTTCTCTATAGGTTATTTGCTTAGTGCTAGCTCTCTAGATAATAGTTATCAGATATCGATTATCGTATCGACTATCAGTTCATTTATTCCAATGGTTGCAATAGGTGTAGCCAAAAGCAAAGTGATCGCAAATTCAATTGATTTAAATTAACTTAACTGAATTTGACTAGCGTATAAATGGCAAGTCGTTTTACCAATATGTTGTCCAGTATAGTAAGCAAGTATCTGTTGCTTTTTGTTTTTCTTTAACATGCACGGCTATGTGTGTATAGAACCATTGAAAAGTTGGTAAACCAGTTTCTGACTTATCTGAGTGAAGTGGAATCAAAACAGTTGAGAAACAATGCACTATGGGGTATTTGACCATTATATGTGGCATTAATTAATATCTCGAAAGCTACGCCAGATATTTTGATACGGTTTTTTCTTGTGCTATACACACCCAAGAAAGTATTCTGGAAAAATGGGCGTGTTACCACCCCCGCCCACAATTTTTTTTTCCTAATATTTTCGGTAACAAGTAAGTTCGTGATTTCTATTGCAGTTAACAAGTTTTGACCTTATAAAAATAAAATAATTTGTATCAAAGCGTTGAAAAAGCTTACATTTGTGAATGTGGATCTATTCCCCATCAAAAAACTAGTTTGTTATACGACTTACACACGCCCACAGTATCCAAACGATAGAAGCTACAGATATGTTCTATAAGTCGATGGAAAGGTATTTTAAAGGGCTTTCAGGCATACCTTTAAACTTTTTTTTCTAAAGCATGTAGGTAAATGGATACAGGTGAAAATAGATTTTTTATCACACCTTTTGGCGATTTTAGAAAAAACGGCTCTAACGATTTTTTTTTTATTTTTAGTATGTTTTAGTATGAATAATTTCGCGTTTTTTAATGTATGACATATAACGTTTGTTTGGGTGTCTTTGGAAGATATTACCTGTTATATAAACTCCTTATAATTCTTATGCCCTGTGCCCATTGAAAATGGCCAAAAAAAGATTTAGTACGAAAAATTGTTTTGCTGTTTGAGATTTCTCAACCAAACTGTCCGAATAAGCATCAGAGATGGTTCATACATCCAAATTTGATGGAAATCGGAGCACTATATCATATAGCTGCCATAGGAAGGATCAGTCGAAAATCAGTTTTAATACTAACATTTTTTTTGTTGTTTGAGATATGTTAACCAATCTGACAAATTAGACATCTGTGGTGGTAATTTATATATTGACCAAATTTGGTCTACTATATCATATAGCTGCCATAGGAACGATTAATCGAAAATTAGGATTAAGTATGCATGTTTTTAAAATTATTTTTGGAGATATCTCAACCTAACGTAACCATTGGGAATTTTCTACTATCTTTAACATTATGATCGAATTTGTTTTTTAATGGTACTGAGACTTGGTATAGACTATTACAAAAATTTCTGATATCTTCTAAGAAAAACCTCTTTACGAGGTAAAAGTCTAGTGACGAAAACATTTCCATTCCCCAAAATTTCTGATATCTAATTTTGTGACGAACGATATTAAATTGTATGAATAATGAATGAATCACACTTTGATTTAATTCACAAAAATTGAAAATACGGTTTTTTGAGTTCGAAAGCTCACATATCGCCCTGGAAGAAATAGAAATCGGCAAAATAAAAATTAACGTAAATTTAATTTTGTTACGAAAAAAATAAGCTATTATTCATGCAAATCCATCAATAAATTGCAAAGTAATGCGTTTTTCAGTGAAAGGCGATAATTCAGCTTTTTATCGATTTTCAAGTTAGGTTTGTATAGCCGCTATATGATATAGTAGACCGATTTTAACCAAATTTGTTCAGGATGTATATCATCATCCCAGATGCTGATTTTGTCAGATAAGTTAAAATATCTCGAACAACAATAAAGTTTTTCTAACTAAAACGTTCGTTCCTATGGCAGCTATATGATATAGCTGGCAGATATCAACTCAACTTGATCAGAATGTATAAGATCACTCTAAATGCAGATTATGTTCGATTGGTTAAGATATCTCAAACGACAAAAAAGTTTTTCATACTAAAACTTGATTTTCGACTGATCATTCCTATGGCAGCTATATGATATAGTGGTTTGATTTCATCCAAGTTAAATCAAGATGTAAATAACCATCTTATATGCATATTCTGTTAATTTGGTTGAGATATTTCAAACAACAAAAAGGTTTTTCATACTAAAACCCTATTTTCGACTGATTGTTCGTATTGCAGCTATGTGATATAGAAGACCGATTTCATCCAAACTTGGTCAGAATTTATAAGATCACCCCAGATGCATATTCTGTTAGATTGGTTGAGATATCTTTTAAATTGTCTTTTTAATTATGGCACTGGTAATTTCTGCCGTGAACATGAATGAACTAAGCAAGCAGTGCAAAGGTATATATAGTTAACAGATAATATCTTGCCAAAACGAATTTTGACAGATATGTGTTATATGTCAAAAAACGCGGAATTCAATTGACTATAACAAATAACATATCTTAAAGTGATTTGAGGTGTAGATTTTTTTTTAATAGCCAAAGTCTATTTTCACCCGTAGATTTTTACCTATGTACTCCAGAAAAAAATATTACAGGTATGCCTAAAAGATCTTAAAAATACCTTTTCAACGATATATAGAACATATCTGTATCTATCGGTTGGATACTAGGGTGATTTTAAGTTTAGCAAATTGGGATTGGGAATAGATCCACATTCACACATTTTACCTATTTCAACGCTTTAATACAAACAAACAGACAAACTGACTTTTCATCTCATTTTGGGAAGGCCACTAAAAATTTCATTCACAAATTTTAATTATCTTTTGAACCACTGAACGGATTTTTATGATTGAGGTGTCATTCGACGCGTATTTTTGATAAGAATTGTAGAAAATTAAAAAAATGTACCGAAAGGCTCCATCGGCCTTGACGAACATAATGAGCAATCATCTAAATTTCGCTCCCCCCACTTTTACCTGATTTTCTCACGAGCCAGGTGAGTATTGAAAAGAGTTAGTATGCCCTTTTGTTAGCTAAAACCATACCTTTCGATCGGTATATAACTCGATCTGATCGGGCAGTTATAACAAATTTTCTATTCTTCCTGTATATATTGCTAGTCGCCTTTCGCACCCTTCGTGGTGCTTTTGTTACTAGAGCGGACTGCCATCCGCAGTGATGAGAAGATAAGCTTAACATCATCCGCATATGATAAAATATAGGAATGGGACAAAACAGTGGGCAGATCATTAATGAAAAGTGTAAAAAATAAAGGTCCCAAGAAACTTCCTTGAGGTACACCAGAAGCAAAGTGAACCGAACTCGAAACGGGTCCTTCCATTTAAATAGGTGGAAATCGAACTAAAAAAGGCGGGTGGGAAACCTATACAATTAAGTTTGTATAGTACTAGTGCTCGCTTCGCTCGCCAACCCCCGGTTGTTATGTAAGAAACAGTCCCAAACATACAATCTGTGAGTTTGGTTAAGATATCTTGAAAAACAAAAAAGTTTTTGATGCTAATGTTTATTTTCATCCGATTGTTCCTATGAAAGCTATATGATATAGTAATCCGATTTTGACCAAATTTGGTCAAGATGTAACAGGTAATCCAAAATATACAATCTGTAAGTTTGGTTAGGATATCTAAAGAAACAAAAAAGTTTTTACAGCGCCGTCTTATTGCACGACAAACTTGTCTCACCTATGTTGTGTAAAAATTGCAGCTTTCTATAGAAAACAATTTTTTGTGTAAATAGTGAAAAATTCAACTTCCGCTGTCCGCTGTTTGAATTAATTTTTCCCTGCAATTGGACTCTGGCTTAAAGTCAGATTTGGTGACTTGGCCGGAAAAGCCAAATTTGGCGGGAAAACGCTTAATTTAGCGAAATTAGGTTGATTAACATATTTTTATGCTGCGAACTTTACTAAAAAACAAAATAATTTTTATTAAAATTTTTTCCTTAAAACATTATTAAGTATAATATTTATATTTATTTATTAAATCGAAGCTATTTTTGGGATAAATAGTTGAAACCTATCACTATCGAAAGCTATTGATTGATGGTACATCGAAATTTAGCACAACAATGTAAAATGGCACATTTTATGGCTGCACTTGTTTCTATTAATTTGTTTGAAAAGTTGTTGTTGATGTAAAAAATGCAAAAATCTTTCGAGGATTACCTCTCCTCCTCGAGACAAAAATGCAAAATAATTGCTGCTGCCATTTTAAGCTTTCTTGTTGATGCTAGTAAACTCATTTTACTCATTAAATAAGGCACATTTAAATATCTAAAATACAAAATTATGTGTGCTTACCACTTGTTTATTTTTACCAATCAAGCACGTTCAATAGATACTTTGCTAAAATTGACGCTGCGTCAACTAGTGTAAATGAGCCATAATGAATTGCAAAGATACAGATTTTAAGTGATCATCATTGTAAACAAGGGGGCTCCGCCCCCTGCTCGCTTCGCTCGCGAGGAGGTGTGGGTACAGTCGAGTGTGCTCGACTTCAGGATACCCTGTGCCCTGGCACTCCGATAGCCCATACCTATTTGCAAGCCGTTAGGCACACCGAAGGTTTGATGATGAGACATTAATTTGCCGACTAATTGTTCGTATTACATCTGTATGTTCTACTGAACGTATTTAAACCAAATTTGATCACAATGTTAAAGATAATATAAAATTCCCATTTTAGAAGTTGTGTTGGAATACCACCAAGAACCACAAACAATATCATACTAAATCTTAATTTTCGACTGACAGCTCCTATGTCAGCTATTAGATATAGTGTTCCGATTACTACCGAATTTGATCAGGAAGTATAGGACCATCCCAAATGCATATCTTATCAGTTTGGTCGAGATATTTCAGACAACCAAAAAGTTTTTCATACTAAAACTTGATTTTGGGCTGATCATTCCTATGGCAGCTATATGGTATAGTGGTCCGATTTTAACCAAATTTGATCAGGATATATAAGTCCATCCCAAATGCATATCCTGACAGTTTGGTCGAGATATTTCAAACAACAAAAAAGATTTTCATACTAAAACTTGATTTTGGACTGATCGTTCCTATGGCAGCTATATGATATAGTGGTCCGATTTCAACCAAATTTGATCAATATATATAGGATCTTCCTAAATGCATATCCTGTCAGTTTGGTCAAGATATTTATAAAAAACAAAAAAGATTTTCATGCTAAAACTTGATTTTGGACTGATCGTTCCTATGGCAGCTATATGATATAGTGTTCCGATTTCAACCAAATTTTATCAAAATGTATAGGACCATCCCAAATGTACTTCCTGTCAGTTTTGTCGGGATATTTCAAACAACAAAAAAGTTTTTCATACTAAAACTTGATTTTATTCTGATCATAAATCATATTCCTATGACAGCTATATGATGTAGTGGTTCGATTTCAACCAAATTTGATCAGGATGTATAGGACCATCCCAAATGCAAACACCAAACTAAAGGTAAGTAAACTCTCTACAAATCTCTCTCACACAGTATTATGATCGGAACAATAGTTCAGATGCTAGCAATTTTAATAAGATCGAAAAAAAGTTTTTTTGCTGTAATTTTTTGAGTTCGAAAGCAAAATCGCAAAACAAACTGTACTTACCTTCAGTTTGAGTGCTTGCTTGACCAAATCGGTTGAAAAGAACTGAATATATAATCAGAAATGTCGGAACAACTTCGAAAGCTCGGAAACAATTTAATATTTCGAAAACGCTTCCATGAAAAAAATTTTAAGTTCGTTTTTCGTGTTTAGGAGGCCAATCAAAAAAATCACACTTTGATTTAATTTACAAAATTTTTTTTTCATTTTGTAAACAAGTGTAATTGCACAAAACAGCAACAGTAGCGGATTTAAGTAAATAATGTCAGCTAACTATACTGTACATCTAAAACAATACAACGTGAATGCAATAAACGTGAGAGTGGCCAGTTCAAAAATTAGCATAGCTTACATTTTACTCTAAACATTTAATGAGTCTCCCTTTCCGGATCAGACTCCACCCAAGCCGTCAATTTAATTGTCATTACTCATACGTACAGTTTCGCGGGTTTTGGGTGCATATTGTTTGTATATGTTTATGTACATACTATGGTGTAAATGAATACGAACCACAAGCATTTCAGTTGAATACGAAATCACAGCACACCGACTATCTTAAACAACAAACTATGTTACAAAACAATCAAAACTGTATGTTTCCTGAAAGAAAAAATATAACAATCTTATTTTAGTATATTAAGAATAAATACCGGCAGAACCGGTTCGGTTCGAGTTTTTGGGCTCCCCTAATCGAATCATGAACCAAACCTATTAAATAATTGAGACTTCGAATAAATGTCATTTAATAATACGTGATATTTAAATCATAAAACAAGTTAGATATTTTCCATTTTTATTAATATACCGAGTGCCTTATTGAAAATGGGCAAAAAAGGCTATAATGGATTTGTGAAATGTATGTAGCTGGCTGAAAGAGTCCATAAAGTATATATATTCTTGATCAGTATCAACAGCCGAGTCGATTGAGCCATGGCCGTCCGTCTGCTAGAACGCAAATATCTCAGAGTCAGTCGAGTACACACAAACAAACAAACGGACAGACGGACAGGGCTACTTCGACTCGAAACTGATTGACGGACTTCTCAAACTCCACGTCTGATGACGGATGCAATCATAGCCACTTCCCTAATGTGCTTGAAATAGTTAGGGTGTTAATATCCTCATACTATGATGGAACAGCAGATTCAAAGGAAAAGCAGGAAAGATAATGGTTCAGGCCAGTGTTCAGTCGATGATCATATTTTAATAATTTTTGTAGGAAGACTCATGTCTGTATTATTATGCCAACATTCTCTAGTTGCATGTCACTATCAAGTATTTCGACGTATTAAGCACTCTCTTTTGAGTTTACTCGTTCATTTAACCGAGGCGGTCAATTGTTTAATTATAATAAATTATGATACATCACAATACTCGGCATTATGTCACAAGAGTAATTCGATTGCCAGCGTGTTAAATAAAATTTTCTTTTGTTACCAATGCTAAATTGGCGAGAAAACGTTTTGGAAAGTAGCCCAGGCTCGCCCGCTGATTAAGTAGTGCAATTAGCGAATGCCGAAAGTAAAAGTGTGTAGACTTGAGCCGGAGGAATGGAAATTGAAATGAAAATAAAATGGTGGGGAGCGATTGGGGTATTTAGCTGAAGGGATTAACTTGTTCATGCAACATAAGGGGGTAAAATAGGTTTTTGTATTTTGATTGTGTGTGGCTGCGAATTGGGAATTGGTACTGCTATATGAATAGCTGACGTATCCAATTGGCAATTTGGTCGACTCTCTGCAAATACTAACATTGATGTATTCACTTATAAATCACAAAATAGTTGGAATTGACTTGCGTGCACATAAATAACATATTACTAAATGCCCAAGTCAATAATCTCATCAAAAATTAGCTTATAAAGTTCGAACAAAAGCTAATTGCTGCAACGCCACCTTGAGAACAAAATCAATTTCATATTAATTTGTTGCTGGCGCCAGCGTCTGCCCTCAGCTTTCAACTAAAACTCCGGCTTCAGTCTCGGGTTAGACATGACAACTGTTGGCTAACCTTTAATCTCACGGTCAGCTTGCTGATATTTGATGCGGTGATTACTGACCGCCAATGACGTCAATGTCTTTGTTTTGACTCTCTACGTGATGTATACTCAAGCAGAGCCAATCCATCTAACTACTACAACTTGACCGCCGCGTGAATATAAGCTATATTTAGTATATAGTATGATAATTAAAACAAAAGCTATATGCAACAAAAATTTTGAATTTGGTTTGGTTAGGTGGTTCGAGCCAAAGAGCAATATTTTGATCCACTTCGTTAACCGATTTAGTACTCATTAGTAAGATTTTGGTTCGAGCCTTTGATTCATTTTTAAAGAAAATATTCTTATTATTTACATTTTGTAAATATTAGGTTATGGAAAACAATCCATTATTTTTCAGTGTGTCCACTTTGATATGCTTTAGTTTGAAAACTATTGGTCACACGCTTTTTGGAAAGGTGGGAAAGCACACTGTTGTCCGTTTTTTGATAGGTCGATTCTATCGAGAGAAAATTTTTTTTAAGCATGGAGAACAACAAAGAAAAAATTCGCTACATTTCACAATGTAGTCGAAAATGTAAGCAAGGCTACTGAAATTGGCATGTCAGCTGCCGTAGCATCGCCCAAGAGCTTAACATTGACCACAAAACAGTTTTAAGCCATTTACAAAAAGCTGGATTAAGAAAGAAGCCAGATGTATGGGTGCCTCACGAATCTTCTAAAAAAAAACAGATCAAATATTTATCTGCAAATTTTTGGCCAAACCTAATGAAATCGACCCATTTCTTGAACGGATGGTGACTGGTGATGAAAAATGAGTCACATTCGACAATGTTGTGAGAAAACGATCCTGATCAAAGAGCGGTGAATCAGCTTAAGCGGTAGCCAAACCACGACTAACAGCCAGGAAGGCTATGCTGTGAGTTCGCTGGGACTGGAAGGGAATCATTTACCATGAGCTGCTTCCATATGGGCAAACATCGCACTCGGACCTCTATTGTCAACAATTAGACCGTTTGAAGATTGCAATTGACCAGAAGCGACCACATTTGGCCAATAGGAAAGGTATTGTGTTCCGTCAGGACAACGCTAGACCATTCACATCAATAATGACGCGTACCAAACTTAGGGAGCTTGTTTGGGAAATTTAAATGCATCCACGTCATAGTCTGGATCTAGCACCAAGCGATTATCATCTTTATTAGTCCTTGAATAATTAAATCAATTCATGACTGTGAAACTATATATTGGTCGTGTTTTGTATCCTTAAGGATCAGAGTTTCTTGAAGAGTGGAATTTTAAAACTATCCTCAAAATGGCAACAAGTCATTAAACAAATTTGGCTTAGATCGGACAACCCAAGCCGTAACAAATTAACTTTGAAAATAGGGTATACAAAATCGCGATCTTTTTCCCCAACCTAAAATGTTGTTTAAGACATAAACTAATAATTCTTATATTGCGAAACAGTTTTAACATACTAGCGACGTAACTATGTGTTGCCCATTTTTTTTCTTCAAGGTTAGTTCAAGGTAAACAAAAAAATTGATATGCAGACGTCTTTGTTGTTGCCCACGCCTATGCCTAACTACTTAACAAATGTTTTTCAAATGTTATAAGTGAAATGTCGAAGCCGTTGCTGTTGAAATCGTCGTCATTGATATCATTATCTGCGTAAACATAATTTGCATATTCCATTGACCATTTTACTTTACTCATTTGTCACATTTGGTGCGCAGTATATACATATGTGGCTGAAAAACGTAAACAACGGACTTAAGCTGCCGTTTATGTATGTATATACACATATAGACAATGAAATAGCTGTACAATTTTTTTTTTAAGTGCATGGGATATTGAATTTTTATGTTTTTTCTTGAAAACTTCGATTCATTTACATTTTAACAGATGGTTAAATTTTGAGCATGTAAACAGGCGTCCCCTTGCAAGCCAGACCATGCAATGTACAGGGTGGCCCACAAAAAAAGTTTCGTTTTAAAATGGCTATAACAAAATTACGGGTGGATAATTTAAAAAAAAATTTTCTAATGAATAGCCCCAACATTGCGGTTTATTTGTGGAAGACCACTTCATTCATATGGCCTTGCAGTAAGCCATCCGATCGAACCAATTTTTCGGCACATTTTCAATGGTTACTTCAATCTCGTGTTTTAGGTCGTCAATCGTCTCTGGATGGTTGGCATAGCACTTATCCTTGACGACACCCCACAAAAAATAGTCCAAAGGGGTCAAATCGCAGCTGCGAGGCGTCCAGTTGACATCGCCTTTTCGGCTATTTATTCGATTTTCGAGCGTACTGCTCAGAAGTTCGACTGTAAAGTTGGCTGTGTGGCTCGTAGCGCCTGCTGGAGCCAAATGTCGTTGATGTTCTCATCTTCCATTCGGCGGAAGAAAAAGTCTTCTAACATGCCGCGATAGACGATGTGCGGGTTTTCGGAGCCCCAAATGCGGCAATTCTGCTTATTGACGTATCCACCGAGGTGGAAATGAGCTTCATAAAAATTCTCATCTTCCACAAAGCGGTCTTCGGTTCATTGTGCGAACGGAAAATTCATCGGGTTGTCGTGATCCTTCAGCTCCTACACCAATTGAATTTTGTACGGCTTCAGACAGAGGTCTTTAGTCAAAATTCGTTGCAGGGACGTCCGAGAAATGTCCAATTCCTGCGCACGGTGTCGAGTTGATGTTAATGGATTGTCACTAACACTTTCGTCCACAGCGGAAATATTTTCAACTGAACGCACTGGACGAACACGGGCCTGTCCATTACGCACAAGTATCACGCACACGTTGAAAAATTTGTCCACAAACTGCCTGGAAGGCGCTTTATTTCTCCCGAATTTTGTGCGCATTTTTCTTACAGTTTCGGTTGAAGGCTCACCACTTTTCGAAATAATAGGTATTTCAAAAGCAACCGCTAGATGAGCCACCCTGTACAGAAATATTATTCAAAAAAGTAGAAAAAGTATCTGTTTGCTTAAAAATGATTAAAATCTACGTAAAGCTTATATGAAACACGAAAATTTGTTGTAAAATTTTAAAAATCAAAAAGTTTAATATACCGTTGAATACTCCGTTGCATAGGCTTAAGCTACCTCTTTGCGGGTCTATCCGAAACTTTTTCTCTCAAGATACCATCGTCATATTTATTTTCTAATACTATTGTAGGATAGTCCAAAAGCTAAGAACTTCAATAGTATTACCACCATCCATCAAGGAAATTCGAAATAATAAAATTCAAGTCAAAGAAGAAGTAAAATACAATTAATAAAATCGAATTAAAAAGTTTTGAGCTTTATACCCCAGTCAAGACCTGTATCCAATGATACCACGTACACCTAAAATTATCAATGCAAACATCCAAAATTGTGATCGATTAAATGGCTTATAAATGGCTCTTACATTTGGTAAGTATTTTCTATTCATTATTATTTTTGTGTTTTGATATGATGCTAATCGAAGTTTTCAAGAAAAACAAGGGTGCTACAGTCGAGTGTGCTCGACTGTAGGATACCCTGTGCCCTGGCACTCCGATAGCCCATACCTATTTGCAAGCCGTTAGGCACGTCGAAGGTTTGATGATGAGGCATTAAATTGTCGACTAATTGTTCGTATTACATCTATATGTTCTACTGAACGGATTTAAACCAAATTCGATCACAATGTTAAAGACAATATAAAATTCCAATTTTGGGAGTTCTGTTGGGACACCTCAAAAAACAACAAACAATATCATACTAAATCTGAATTTACGACTGACAGTTCCTATCGCAGCTATATGATATAGTGTTCCGATTACAACCGAATTTGATCAGGAAGTATAGGACCATCCCAAATGCATATCTTATCAGTTTGGTCGAGATATTTCAGACATCAAAAAAGTTTTTCATACTAAAACTTGATTTTGGGCTGATCATTCCTATGACAGCTATATGGTATAGTGGTCCGATCTTAACCAAATTTGATCAGGATATATAGGTCCATCCCCAATGCATATCCTGACAGTTTGGTCGAGATATTTCAAACAACAAAAAAGATTTTCATACTAAAACTTGATTTTGGGCTGATTGTTCTAATGACAGCTATATGGTATAGCGGTCCGATTTCAACCAAATTTGATCAGGATATAAAGGTCCATCCCAAATGCATATCCTGTCAGTTTGGTCGAGATATTTTAAACAACAAAATAGTTTTTCATACTAAAACTTGATTTTGGGCTGATTGTTCCAATGGCGGCTATATGATATAGTGGTCCGATTTCAACCAAATTTGATCAAGATGTATAGGACCGTCTCAAATGCATATCCTGTCAGTTTGGTCGAGATATTTTAAGCAACAAAAAAGTTTTTCATACTAAAACTTGATTTTTGACTGATCGTTCCTATGGCAGCTATATGATATAGGGGTCCGATCCAAATTTAAAATTAACTTGATCGTGTTACATACATTGCACAAAACCATTATACCCTTTTTGACCATTTTCAATAGGCACAGGGTAAAAACATATGATTTAAAAATCACATGCACTTAAAAACAAAAATTCCATACATATGAATTTCATTGTCTATTTGTGTATATGGATGTGGATGTTAAAGTTGAATGAACGCAAACTCTGCAAATCATATGCAAAGAAACGGACGATTTAAAACAATTTAGTGGTAATGACATTTGAGAAGCCTAATGACTTTATTTTCCAGTCGCCGTCAACTTGAACGATGTCGCTCGTTGTCGGCAGAGTCTTTGGCTGAAACAAGTATATCTCCACATTGGTGTTCCATTTGTAACTTGTGCGGGCTTACAATGCACTATGGGGTATTTGACCAGTACTTGTGGCATTAATTAATATCTCGTAAACTACGCAAGATATTTTGATGCGATACACACCCTAAGAAGTATTCTGGAAAAGTGGGCGTGTCACCACCCCCGCCCCCAATTTTTTTTTTTTTATATATTATTAGCACTATAAAGAAAGCTTAGTTCTTATATAAAGAAAGTTGTAAGCCCTCTTAGATGGCTGTGAGCATAAAATTAAAAACAAAAATTGGGGGCGGGGTAGGTGACACGCTTACTTTTCCAGAATACTTTTTAGGGTGTATATAGCACGAGAAAAAAAACCGCATCAAAATATCTTGCGTAGCTTACGAGATATTAATTAAAGCCAACGAAAACAGGCCGAATTCCCCATACAGCAAGCGAACAAATCGGCATATGAAATTGTCAGGTAAGCTCCTAAAAAATTAAAATTCTCAAAAAGTGCAAAAAAGTGCACCTTGAGACTAACTGTTCTGAATAGAGAATTAATGACTCCACAACATGGATATAGATTTACAGATAACACTTGATAACAATTTGTTTAAACTCATTGCAAAGTTCAACTTTCCTTTGAAAAATCAGACATTGATACCACTTGGTAAATACACAAATTATTAAAAAGACAAGTACAGAAAGAACAACATATAAGCAGCAACACGTTTTATAAACCCAAACAGTTAATATCCAATGGAAATTTTAATTTTTAAAATGATTTTCTTTGCTCTGTTTCAATTTGAAAATGCACTTAAAACTAACACTTAATGATAGCATGCGGTCATCGGTTGCAACAGCTGACTTTAACAGCTAATATTTTAACGTTGAACTGTTATGTTAAGATTTCTGGTATGTAACATAACAGTTTGATGTGTTTATAATGGGTTAGCGTTGAAAATTTATAAATTTGCATACTAGTGAAAATTGAATTAATGCCACTAAAACTGGTCAAATACCCCATAGTGCAATGTTTAATACTAGCTTCCTATCATTGCGGACGGCAGTCCGCTCGAGTGACAAAATTACCACGAAGGGTGCGATAGCCGACTAGTAAAATCTTTTAAAACAAGGGGGCGCCGGCTACAGTCGAGTGTGCTCGACTGTATAATACCCTGTGCCCTGGCTTTCCGATAGGTCATACGTAGGTGCGCTACGCTAGGCATGCCGAAGGTGTGATGATGCGGCATTAACTTTTTGACTAATTGTTCGTATTACATCTATGTGATCTAGTGAACCGATTTAAACCAAATTACAAATTCTCAATCTGTGAGTTTGGTTGACTTATCTCTAAAAACAACAATAACTTTGTACTTTATCTTAAAATTCGTTCCTATGGCAGCTATTTGATATCAGATTTCAACCAAACTTGTTCAGGATGTAGAATACCATCCCAAATGCGTATTCTGTTTGTTTGGTTGAGATACCTCAAACAACAAAAAAGTTTATCATACTAAAACTTGATTTTGGACTGATCGTTCCTATGGCAGCTATATGATATAGTGGTCCGATTTCAACCAAATTTTATCAGGATATATAGGACCATTTCAAATGCATATCCTATTAGTTTGGTCGAGATCTTTCAAACGACAAAAAAGTTTATTTTCGACTGATCGTTCTTATGACAGCAATATGATTTTGTGGTCCGATTGAATAAATTGTATTTAATTTAATTAAAATAGTAAATCGTAAATCGTAATCGTAATCGTAATCGCTGAAATCGATGTTGCTCATGTCAAGAGTAGCCATTATCTAAAATTTGCTCAGCTTGTTGAAGTCCGGCAACACCAAATAATCTCTCCCACTCTTCTTAATCATCGAAATCAGCTGTTGAAGGCTGCTGCGTTGCGCGCGCAATTTAAATTTAAATGCTATGCTTTAATATTTGTGATTCTTTTGCAGAATTTGTAAAGCATATAAATACAATGATAATAAATGAAAACCTATTGAACATATGTGCGAGCTTACTAGCTTATTATTAAACATAATAATTATTATAAATTCAGAGATTTCAGTGTTGTAAAATGATCTGTCGTCGAGGTGTCGAGGTGCAAAATTATAAAGTGGCATTTATACATATCGCTTTTTGCAATGCATACTAATATCTACATACATATATTTTAACACAATCGTAAATATGTATTAACTTAAACCATGTTAATATATTAAAATAGGATAGAAATTGTACCCAAATGATATCGATAATTTTGCCTATCGCTTGTATTTGCGTTCGCACTCTTCGTACACGTGCTCACTGTTATGTTTTTGCACAAACAAATGTGCATATGATATCTCGCTCGCACTTGCCTATGTGTATGATTTTGATTTATGTGAATTAAAAGCAAATTTGAAATATCTTCTCTATTTAATAGTCAATCGCTTTGAAACTTTCAGGGTCATTAAATTGGCTTACTTCTTATCTTCCTGTTAAATTAAGAAGTGTTTATTAAAGATCGCGTCTGATAATCGCTTTTTGCGATTGGCAGGCGAAAGAGGCGTGGCATCTAAAATTTAAAACAAACTTGATCTGCGCCCGCTATCCAGCAACCTTCATACCAAATTTGAAGTCTCTAGCTTTTATAGTCTCTGAGATCCTTTGACTCAAACAGACGGACATGGCTCAATCGACTCGGCTATTGATGCTGATCAAGAATATATATACTTTATAGGGTCGGAGATGCTTCCTTCTGCCTGTTACATACATTGCACAAAACCATTATACCCTTTTTGACCATTTTCAATGGGCACGGGTATAAAAAACCACATTACGAGGTAAAAGTCTAGTGACGAAAACATTTCCTGTTTTTCAGTTTTTTTTACAATAAGTTATTTATACAAATTAATATCGTTCGTCACAAAATTGGATTTCAGAAATTTTGGAGCATGGAAATGTTTTCGTCTCTAGACTTTTACCTCGAAAAAGGTTTTTTTTAGAAGATATCAGAAATTTAAAAAAAAAGCCTATACCAGGTCTCAGTACCATTAAAAGAAACAAATTCGATCATAATGTTAAAGATAATAGAAAATTCCCAATCTGTGAGTTGGTTGAGATATCTCCAAAAACGAAACAAAAATGCATACTAAATCTTAATTTTTGAATAATCGTTCCCATGGCAACTGTATGATATAGTAGACCGATATAAACCAATTTTGGTCAGGTATATTGTATCAACGATTTGATACAAATAGACAAACAAACAGACTGCTTTTTCATCTCATTTTGGAAAGACGACTAATATATTTTTAAATTTAATTACATTTCAAACCAGTGGTCGGTTTTTAGTGATCGAGATGCCATTCGACGCGTATTTTTGATAAGATAAATAAGAAAATTAAAAAAAATTACCAAAAGGCTCCAACAGCCCCATTTGCTGCAATCATTTAAATTTTGTACCTCCCACATACATTTGCACTTTTGATTGTTAGAGCTATTTCTTTCGATCGGTATATAGCTCGACCTGATCAGAAAGTCATAGGAAATTTTACAAATTGCTTATTTATCACACCTTTTGGCGATTTTAGAAAAAACGGCTCCAACGATTTTTTTTTAATTTTTAATATGTTTTAGTATGAATAATTTCGCGTTTTTTGATGTATGACTCACAACGTTTTTTTGGGTGTGTTTGGAAGATATTATCTGTTATTCTTATAATTTTTATGCCCTGTGCCCATTGAAAATGGTCAAAAAAGGATTTAGTACGAAAAACTTCGCTGTTTGAGATATCTCAAGCAAACTGACAGAATAAGATTCAGATGGTTTCATACATCCTAACCAAATTTGGTTGAAATCGGAGCACTATATCATATAGCTGCCATAGGAAGGATCAGTCGAAAATCAGTTTCAATACGAAAAACTTTTTTGTTGTTTAAAATATCTCGACTAAACTGACAGGATATGCATTTGGGATGATCCTATACATCCTGATCAAATTTGGTTGAAATCGGACCACTATATAATATAGCTGTCATAGGAACGACCAGCCCAAAATCAAGATTTAGTATGAAAAACTTTTTTGTTGTTTGAAATATCCCAAACTGACAGGATTTACATTTGGGATGGTCCTTACATTTTGATCAAATTTGGTTGAAATCGGACCACTATATCATATAGCTGCCATAGGCACGATCAGTTCAAAATCAAGTTTTAGTATGAAAATCTTTTTTGTTGCTTAAAATATCTTGACCAAACTGACAGGATATGCATTTGGGATGATCCTATACATCCTGATCAAATTTGGTTGAAATCGGACCACTATATAATATAGCTGTCATAGGAACGACCAGCCCAAAATCAAGATTTAGTATGAAAAACTTTTTTGTTGTTTGAAATATCCCAAACTGACAGGATTTACATTTGGGATGGTCCTATACTTTTTTATCAAATTTGGTTGAAATCGGACCACTATATCATATAGCTGCCATAGGAACGATCAGTTCAAAATCAAGTTTTAGTATGAAAATCTTTTTTGTTGCTTAAAATATCTTCACCACACTGACAGGATATGAATTTGGGATTAACCTATATATCCTGATCAAATTTGGTTAAAATCGGAGCACTATACCACTGCTCCTGCTACTGTCAGTCCAAAATTAAGATTAAGAACGGCTTGCAAATAGGTATGGTCTATCAGAGTTCCAGGGCACAGGGTATCCTACAGTCGAGCACACTCGACTGTCCTCGCGAGCCTACTTGTTTTAAGTACGGGGTCTAATAATGAGAATAAAAATGTTTGAGGGTAAGGGGTATTTCATAGTGCGCATGTTTTTGATGTGCGAGCTACGAGCTCGGCCAGTCGACTGAGGCGGCCGCAAAAAAAAAGTCCCTTACATCAGGTCCCCGTTGAAATTTTCTCAGGGGGACTCATTCTCAAGTCTTCTGCATGTGCCATTTCGTTTGTATGGGATGAGTTCTCTATAGGTTATTAGCTTAGTGGTATTATATAAATTTGTTATTCAGTAAAATCTTAATTAACCGAAAAGCTAAAGACCAGCTTCTTAATTCTGCGATCCAAGCGAGCAGGGGGCGGAAAATTTCAGAAACAGGACACCACGACCAAAAACTTAAAATTGATCAAGAATTCACTTCTTATGAAATTTTCTTCCAGGAATATATTGAAGTTATTTATTTAAGCAGTATTCGCTAGAAGAATTTCACTAGAATGAGCATACCGATTCTACATTGGAATAAATTCACTTTTTATATATTTTTGCACATTTTCTTAAAAATTTACTAAGTAAGATTGTAACATAACCATTTTGATACCTAGAAATATATTAAATGATTAATTTAAAACAAGTTTTTCAAGCTGCTTTCGATATATAATTTAAAAAAAAGAGACGGAAAAAACATAAATATATAATAGAAAAAATGTTCCGTGCGCTACGTATCGTGCGACACTATGGGGTCACGGCGTTTGCTAAAGAACCATTAATTTTTTTGACTCTTAATAAGTTTTTTCTGCATTTTATTCTCAGCTTTCTTTTAGATATTGGATTTTATGTGATTTATTATGTCTAATTCGCTAAAAATAGCAAATAAAATAAAAAATTAAAAAAGAAAATTCCACAAAAAATGTTAGGCACTCGGCGCAATAAAAAATGTTTGTTGAATAAGTAATATATGTATATCAAGGCGACTAGGCGACTATATACACAGGAAGAATAGAAAATTTGCAACGACTGTCCAATCGGATCGAGAGGTATAGCATATGCCAAACTTTTTTTTAAGAATAAATTTGATATACAATTTAATTCCATTCGTCTCAAAATTGGATATCAGAAATTTTGGGGCATAGAAATGTTTTCGTCACTAGAACTTTACCTCGTAAAGAGTTTTTTTTAGAAGTAATTTAATAACGTTCGTCACAAAGTTGGATATCAGAAATTTTGGGGCATGGAAATATTTTCGTCACTAGACTTTTACCTCGTAAAGATTTATTGATAACCTTAAAAGTAGTCCAGCTGCCTTATGATGCTTACTAATAATGTAATTGCTGCTCCTGAAAAGTGTGTCAACTAGTCGGCTAAATAAATAGACGACCTCGTTGAATGTCGACACTGAGACTACGTTTAATATTTTGCTTTATTGTAACTGCAGGCTCATATGTACAAATGTAAGTATTAAGAAAGATTCGCATTTCTAAATTTAACCAACTACCTACAGGTGCATAAAAAAATTATAAGTTAAATAAAATGCGACATATCTTTTAAATGCAAAATACACTAATTACTATTTTTAATTTTAATTTTGTATCATGAGGAATATTTATGTAATGCCAGAGAAAAATCTTAGCACATACTCGTTTTTAAAAATGTTACAGGGTATCATACCGAAACGAATATCGGTTTCAGTTACGGTTTCGGTTGAATTAGAATTCCGGTTTTCGGCTATCGGCTATGAAATATCTTTGTTTTTCGGTTACGTAACGGTTACCATGTTTTTCTTTGTTTCGATTTTGAAATATGAAGGAACAAATATGTTAATACATAAAAAGAGATCTTTGATTGCTACAAAAATTTTCAATGAGATCAATACTCAAGCTTAAAATAAAAATCATTATTAGTTCCAAAAACGATGACACCATAACAGTAAATTTAAATCTAACCGTTATACAAAAAGCGGTTACTAAATGGCTATTATCTTGTTTCAGTTACGGTTACCAATTTCAACCGGGTAATACCGGTCGACGGATCACGGTTTTAAATATGTAAAGCACCCTGTTTTATGGTCTAGCAGGTAAATCAAAAACAATATTTCGGATTCGCAAAAAATCCATAAAATTCTTTGATATTTTTTGTTGTTCTGTTCAAGTGTTGATGTGCAAATTAAATACATGCTCTTTGGAGTTAAGAGCGGAATTTTTCTAGAGCTAAATGCACTTTCGTTACAATCTTCAAATCTCAATCCGGCAACAAAGACAAAGTTTAACCCTTCATGATTGGAAAAATGTCGATTTCCAAAAACATTAGTTTCTTCGATGATTTTTTGTGTGCCAACAATTTTGTTCAGTTGGATTTAGTACTTTTATCTATATATATAAAACTCTTTGTTCTGACTCACTGACTGACTCACTGACATAGAATCAACGTGTAGCCCAATACATGAAATTTTCACACAAAATAGCTGAGACAATTTTATCGTGCATTAAGACGGCGTTTTGCGAAATTTGACCTGTAAGTGGGTCAAATTCGGGGTCAAAGGTCACAGAATTGCTTAGCATGAAAAACTTTTTTGTTTTTTAAGATATCTTAGCCAAACTCACAGATTGTATACATGGGACTGCCTGTTACATCATGAACACTATTTGGTTCAATTCGGATGAGTGTATCATATAGCTGCCATAGGAACAATCGGAAGAAATAAACCTTTAGTATGGAAAACTTTTTTATTTCTTAAAATATCTCAACCAAACTAACAGATTGTGTGTTTGGGAGTACCTGTTATATCATGACCTGATAGCTGCCATAGGAACAATCGGATGCAAATTAACATTTAGTATGAAAAAGTTTTTTTATTTCTTAAGATATCTCAACCAAACTCACAGATTGTATGTTTGGGAGTGCCTGTTCTATCCTGACCAAATTTGGTCAAAGTCGGATTACTATATCATATAGCTGCCATAGGAACTGAGGGAGGCAAATTAACATTTAGTATGAAAAAGTTTTTTTATTTCTTAAGATATGTCAACCAAACTCACAGATTGTGTGTTTGGGAGTACCTGTTATATCCTGTTCAAATTTTGACAAAGTTGGATTACTATATCATATAGCTGCAATAGAAACAATCGGATGGAAACACAAATGATTTTAGTACTTTTACATTTCTTATAAGAGGTGGAAAAGTTAAGTCAACTAAATTAATATTTTGCATAGAAAGTATATATTTGGGCAGCTATATTTAACGTCTTCTTAACTGTCGGGTTATTTATAATGATTTATCTGTAAATACAGAATCAATTAACGGTATAATTGAATTTTCGAATATAACCATGTATTGCAAATTGCAAAAGACCTACAAAAAATGAATTATATTCATTGCCACGCGTCTGACATCTCTTACTTACTGTCTCTTTCTTTTTTATTTCCCATGCCTTTCTAAATTTGGATTACTCTCAAGACAAGTGAAATCTAGCGAAATAAACTTCGCATTGTTATCAGGCCCAAAATTTTAGATTTGCATGTGGCATTGCGGCACGACTAGTTACTTGTTAGATAAGGGAAAAGTCTAAAGCCATTAATATTGTTAAACTGCGACAAACACAAAGGCAACCTCACATCACAAATAAGCTCGAAGAAAAATGTGGAAAAAAAAAATTTGGACGTAAAAGTAAAATAAGTATTCTTCTCTTTGTTATTCTTCATCTTCTTTAGAAAAATAGACACAAACAAAACCAAAAACCCAAAAATAAAAGCAACCTTTGGTGACCAGAATACAATGTAGTTAACAGTTTGCTAAAATATATAATACTTATGTATGTATGCATACTATTTTACTCTAACATAGAATTGGTACATTTCACTGAAGTAGAAACTCTCTTTAGAAACTGTTAACAAAAATAATTATCTATGTTTTCTCAGAACTACATTTGTGAGTGCGGATCACATTTTTATGTATATGTAGATACTAGTGACAAAATACATCTCAAGAAATGGAGATGAACCGTCGTCTATTATGTAAGTGGTTCGTTTCTAGTCTTGTAAAAAAACATATCTAAGTCCTCGATGAGTCGATTCTCCTCTAGCAAACGATCCAGCTTCAGAACAGATAACTTAAAATACCAGTAATCGACATACTGTAATAAAGGGTTGATAAAAGGGTTGATTTCAACTGCTGTGGGGTACCTACAGCTTCCTGATAGTCATTGTCTATGGCATCGCAACGACTAAGGATAATACTTATTGGATAATCGAGTTTCTCGCTGCATCGAATACGATAAATGTCATGCAACACTTTACCACTGAGCTGGGGACAGTCGATGAGGTACAGCTCCGAGAGGCTGGGGCATAATTTGATAATGTCTACCAACTGGTATTCTTTAAGATCAGGACACCCACTTAAAACAAGATAGTTCACCACTCGTGGCATGTTTAGATCTTGCAGTTTGCGATCGTCGAAACAACAATTGTTCAGCACCAAACCCTGCAGCCGTTCGCAACGACCCAAAGTAGCATATCGCATCCAGAATGGGCCATCGAAGCAGGCGCAGTTTAATTGTATGATCTCCACATCATCTGACTTCACATCAATCACATAGCGCATACACTTGATGATCAGCTCGGGCGTTTGCTGACCGCCGGTTAGCTCAAGCAAATGCAGCAGAGGCAGCGACAATATCTGATCTCGTGACTGCTGGAAAAGTGTCATTGGCAACGAGATATCCTGTAGACGAGCACAATTATCCATACCCCGCAAATTGGCTGGAACTTTTTTAAATTTGATAAAAAGTCGTTTGAGTTGTTTGCAACGCTCCAATATGCCAGTTAGTGCTGATTGAGCCACATCGCCACGAAGCACCAAAAGCTCGAGTAGAGGGAATTGCTCTACGAAATGTACCTGCACTTCGCAATGTACCTTCAGACGACGCAAATTTCGCAATATCTTCGGTAAGGCATGCAATGGCCACTGGGGCATCGTTGAGCCACCAAGAACGGCAGCAATGCCAACAACACGACCTAGGCCAGCATCTCCAGAACCGTTCTCGTCTGCACGCTTCGGAAGCGACTCTGATGACATCAGTAGTTCACAGTGCTGGACATTATTGAGTGCCTTGATCCCGGCATACTCTAGCACATTTAGATTTTCCTGCAGGCGATCTGCTGTGAAAAATACGTACTGAAAATTATTCATCATACTGTTAAGAAAGTAGCTTAAGGGTTCGCCGCTTAGCTGCTGCTCGAGATGTCGAAAATCTAAGCGCTTATAGGAGTTTCTCCATATGCCATCCCAGACGTGCTGTATATCGTCATGGTTGCTATGGAGCAACAGCTGATCGGTCATCGGTAATTTCATCATTAGTACTCGCAACTGTCGGAGCTTGGTATCGTCCTCTTTCTTACTACAGGTGCTCTGAGCATTTGGCTTCTGTGAACGTCGATAGTTTTCCATCGAGTAATTTACTTTCTTACTGCTATAAAATATCGCGTAAATTAATAGTATAAATATATGATTCTATGATTTTTACCGACTTATCAACGTGGCACGGGTTGCTTGTGTGATGCTTGTTGAATATACAATATATATACATTTGTGTGTTGCTCGGGGAATAATATTCTGACTTATGTGACTCCATCATCACTTTTTCCAACAGATCAAAATGAAATGTGCGGCCAGGCTTGCCACAATCTGTACGATTACACCATTTGGGTACTAGTCCTCCACCATCCCGTACAAAATTTCATCGGTCAGTGACATCGCATGTGGCACTGCTGACATTGGAAAGTAAGTGTGAACTTTCCCATTATTTTTTGTTTCCACACAGCATTTCTTACCACATATGTATATAGAAACATATATAGTATATATTTATATTTATTTATATTGCCATAAAAACCAAACGCTTTGGATTTGATTTGACCAATTCTTGGGTCACATCAGGCGAATCCCCCATGATCCTCCAAGCCTCCATATCCTTGGATGTAATTGTTCGTAAAGCAATCCTACGCTATGGAAAACCCCAGAGAAGATCTATGGAATTCAGCTCTAGCGACTGGTGCGCCGAGTGCAACTGGTTCATTGTATTATATAGCAGCCATGGCTTGACATTGTGAGCTGTATGCTTGGGGTCATGAGCCTTTTGGAAACAAAAAGCTTCTGTAAGCCATTTGATCCATTGTAGATTCTATAAATACAAGGTTGCCCACTCCACTTGCTGCTATACACCAGAGAGCTGCAACGAGTAAACAGTTTTCGCTCAGGCTCGAATATCTACTTGTGTCCGTTGTGTTTTGTTACTGGTTGTGAATCATTGACACAAACGGAACAGAAAAGGAGCAACGAATCGTATCACTACTCGAGTCATGACTCGAGTTACTCGTTTTTAAAATGTGCGCGACGGAGCGGGCAAGAGAGAGCAGCAGCAACCTCGCTAAAGTCTACCTAACTGTGTCGATCTACCCAAATGTGCGAGCATAAAAAAAGGTCTACACTGAAAGAAATTATTGAGCAGCAGAATAATTATATTATAATAAACCACATTTTAAAAATCATAAAGTCCTCAAACCTACTTTATTGTTTCACTAAGTGTACAAATTGCCGCTGCGCACACACATGCCGCGCCTTTGCTATGTTGTTAATTTTTATGACGGTCATAAACCCCGTGCGTGCCATCCGCTGATAAACACACATTGCAATGTAAAGCATAACAATGTTTTAATTTAAAATTGAAATTGCACCTATATCTTCGATGACTGGCTGACAAATATTTTTAATTGATAGTTTGTTGTTTTTAACCTCATTTTATCAAAATTTCAATACCTAAGTATTAGAAAATAAAAATGTACATTTACATCACCTCCTTACCATCAACACCATCACACCGCAAATTAAAGTAAATGCATTTCGCCAAAGCTCGAACGCAGAGTGTGTTGGCATTTTTATAATAAGTGTTCCGCCCTGTATTTAATTATTGCCATTTGGCCAACCGCCTTTTCAATTTGTTTGTTGCCTTGTTGTAGTAGCTCACTATGATGTTTCTTAAAGGTGGCACATGTTTTTGTGAGGCATAATTGAGGTCCCACTCATTCACACACACATTGATCTGCACTTCTGCCACTGTTAAATCGTGTATGTAACTTTTTTTCGCATATGAAAGTGCAAGTGCTTCAGTTTTGCTTGACCCTCTCCGAAATGTGATTATAAAAGGCTTACAAGTAACTTTTCAGGTTGATCCGTGCTCAGCTTTGAGTCCAATTCTACTTTCAGAATGTCACTTTGGTCTTATTTTTATACCAGCACATAACTGCCATTGATTACCATATCCGTATATGCGGCATACATATATCTGCGACATATAAATGAATGACTGTTTGTAGGGAATTAACACCTTAACTACAAACAAAACCATTAGTCGAGATTATCGTAACTTAACCATAACCGAAACAAAATCATATTCATTAAAAAAAATGGTATGTTTAATTTATTTTATAACCGAAATTTGTATATCCTTAGCAGGAATGGTAGACCCTACCAAGGCTATATATTCTTGATCAGAACGACAAGTTGAGTCGATATACTACTCTTTCAGTTTCGATGAAACTTGTCGAAACCGGCCGGATCGGGTCAATATATCATATAGCTCACATAGAAAATCGGCCGAAAATCAACCTTCACTATGAGAACTTTAATTAATTACACTAGTTTACAAAATAAAAAAAAATGTTCTGTGAATTAAATCGAAGTGTGATTTTCTCATGGACATTGGCCTACTAAACGCGAAAATCGCACTTAAAATTTTTTTCATGGAAGAGCTCTCGAAATACTAATTTTTTCGAATTTGCGAATTTGTTCCGACATTTTTTAAACTAATATAACCGATTTAGTCAAGCAAGCATTCAAATTGAAGGTAACAAAACGCGCAGATCAATTTTGTTTTAAAATTTGGATCTGACCACTATATCATATAGCTGCCATAGGAACGATCAGACCAAAATCAAGTTTTAGTATGGAAAACTTTTTTGATGTTTGAAATAACTTGACCAAACTGACAAAATATACATTTGGGATGGTTGAAATAGGGCCACTGTATCATATAGCTTCCATAGGAACGATCAGTCCAAAATCAAGTTTTAGTATGAACTATATCATATAGCTGCCATAGGAACGGTCAGTCGAAATTAATATTTAGTATGAAATTGTTAGTTGTCTTTTGAGGTGTCCCAACAGAACTCACAAAATGGTAATTTTATATTGTCTTCATTATCAAATTTGTTTTAAATCCGTTCAGTAGAGCATATAGATGTTATACGAACAATTAGAATTTAATGCATCACCAAACCTTCGGCGTGCCTAACGGCTTGCAAAAAGGTATGGAGCTACCGGAATGCCAGGCCACAGGGTATTCTACAGTCGAGCACACTTGTTTAAAAAAAAATTTTGTGTTTAAAAACTCACATATCGCCCTGAAAAAAATATAATTCACCAAAATAAAATGTGTTTTTAAGGTTTTTCGTAAAGGTGACACTGTTACGAGAAAAATAAGCTATTATTAATGCAAATCCTTTAATAAATTGCAACGAAATTAGTGAAAGACCATATTTCAGCTTTTTGACGATTTTCAAGTTAGTTTCGTATGGCAGCTATTTGATGTTGTGGACCGATTTCAATCAAATTTGGTCAGGATGCTTAGGACGGATATAAAGAACTGAAAATATATTCGAAAATTCGAAAAAAAGTAATATTTCGTAAACGCTTCCATGTAAACAATTTTAAGTGCGATTTTTCTATTTAGGGGGCCAATGTCCCTGAGATAATAAACACTTCGTTTTAATTCACAATATGGCATTAAACTATTGTTATCGAAGAAGGCTACGAAAAGATAGCTTTGGTGTAAATCCCAATTTACACTGAAACTGAATTTGACAGTTAAGCTGGGTTCTCACTGCCTCACAATGTGAAAACATCTTTTGATATGATTTGTGATGCTTTGCAGAGCACGTCAAAGTGTTTACATTGGTGACACAAAAATTGTGCTTCACACAATTGTGAAAAGCCTAGTGAAGAAGCTTCGATGTGAACACTGCCAGACAATGTGACAGAGCATCGCAAAACATCACAAAGAACCAAAATTTTCACAAAATGTAGGAACAGAACAAATAACAAATTCAACAAAATGAATAAAAAGTCATGTCACTTTGCCATTTGTTATTCATTTGAAAAGGTTGCATTTATTTAATAAATTTTATAAATATGGAACAAATGGCAAATAGTGGACGACGTGTCACCGGACAGTGGCATTCTGAATCCATACACAAACTCATTACAGCTGTGGATGAGTCAGAATGCCTCTAGAATGTATGTTATGGAAATTATTAAAATCGTGAGACCAAAGATGACAGTTGGAGCACCATTGCTTCAAACCTTGCTCCTTGAAACTATATAAAGCTCGCCTGGTGAAATTGGCTTGCGAAAAATTGTGGCGTTTTTTTTATAAGTGGAGTGATCCGATTTGTGAGCTGGTCGAATGTTGCTCTGTCCATACGCAAATAGTTTTTAAACTTGTGCGGAAGACTTCGCAGCTCTCCACTTAACTTTGTATACATCCCCTATTTCCCATGAGTCAAATTTATTTTGTCGACCCAGCAACTGCGCTTTGCCTTAGGGTCATTATCGTCATCTTCCTCCTCAAACGATAGAAGCTACAGATATGTTCTATATATCGTTGAAAAGGTATTTGGAAGATCTTTAATGCACACCTGTAATATTTCCTGGAGTACATCGTTAAAATCTACGTGTGAAAATAGACTTCTTTGTCGATTAAAAAAAAATCTACACCTCAAATCACATTAAGATATGTTATATGTTATAGTCAATTGAATTCCGCGTTTTTTTACATATAACACATATCTATGAAAATTCGTTTTGGCAAGATATTATCTGTTAACTATATATACCTTTACATTGCTCGCTTAGTACATGCATGCTCACTTCAGAAATTACCTGTGTCAAAATTAAAAAGACAATTTAAAAGATATCTTAACCAATCTAACAGAATATGCATCTGGGTAGATTTTATAAACTCTGACCAAGCTTATAGCTATATCATATAGCTACCAATGGAAGGATCAGTCGAAAATCAAGCTTTAGTATGAACAACTTTTTTGTTGTTTGAGATATCTCAGCCAACCTGAGACAATATGCATGTGGGATAATCCCATACATCCTGACCAAACTTGGTTGAAATCGAATCACTATATCATATAGCTGCCATAGGAAGGATCAGTCGAAAATCAAGTTTTAGTATGAAAAACTTTCTTGTTTATTGAGGTATCTCAAGCAATCTAACAGAATATACATATCGGGTAATCCTATAAAATCTGACCAAGTTTGGTTGAAATCGGTCTGCTGTATCATATAGTTGCCATAGGAACGATTTGTCGAAAATTTATATTGAGTATGAAAATGTTGGATGTTAACCAAAATATGTATTTTAATTTAATAAGGTAGATATTTGATGTGTTCTTTTTCAAAAGCGCGAACCAGCTGAGATTCCAATAGTCTTAGTATGCACTTTTGTAGTTAGATCTATACCTTTCGATCGAAATTTAACTCGACCTGATCGGACAGTCATACAAAATTTTGCATTCTTCCTGTATATATCACTAGTCGCCTTCCGCACCCTTCGTGAAGGGCTATCGAAATGCCTCTGCATTGGGTATCCTACAGTCGAGTACACTTGAGTACAGCCATATCTCTCTGCGAGCGAAGCGAGCATGGTGCGGAGCCCCCTTGATTTTGTTTGTGTGTCATCAACCGTCCAAAAGCAGCGGCAAATCATCGTTTTTCAGGTCGGGCTTTGAGTACCAAAAGTGGCAATGACTGTCCTGATCACGGGCTGCTTTGGAGTGGTCCCCGAAACTTGTTAGAAAAGAACATAAAGCGCTTCTACGACTGTTCAATGAGTCGATGACTTCATCACTGCTCTCTGCCTGATTATTGTTTTTTTCAATGTCTACCTTTTGCATATGAGCAACCGTGACTCACACTGCGGATGAGCAATATGTGCTATTGTTAGGTTACATTAATGCGATCGCCGAGATAAGATTCTCAATACACTAGTTTACAACATGTCACAATCATTCTATCTTGCAGCGCCAATTAGTCCTTCTAAAATCACAGAACGTGCAGCATCATGACTTTTTACTGGTGGTCCCATTGGTTTTGGATAACCTGTCTAAGTGGTATGTTTTCGATAGGATCTGAGCCTTATTCCTATTCATTCTCATGCTCCCTCTGTAGTGAAACTGTTTCCCAATGGCATAACACATGTGGATACATATCCCAGCCAGGACATTAGACAACAATTCACCACACAACTGAAAGGACAGGAGGGCTGGTTGAAAACTGTGGATTTTGAGGGTGATTTGCGTCGACAAACAACGAAATTATACCAAACTACGGCGAGCCAGACTTGGGCTTCGGTCATACAGACGAATATCATGGACTTAAAGATTGAGACAACAGCGACGACAAAGGTTACCCACTCTTATACGGACCAGCAGGGGAATGAAGAGATGTCCGAAAATTACTCTTATCTGACTCCCCCGACGACGATGGTGTTAAAGTCAATAAGGTTGAAATTGTAGAAAGCGGCGAAGATGGAAACGACGACAACGAGAAAACAATTGAAAAACTGACACCGTCATACAATCAGTTTGAGTTTAAGCGCTCAGCTCACTTTGCAGCGGTTTTGCCGGCGGAACAGCTGAACAACTATACGAATTTTAGTCGTAGCACAAGGTGAGTAACTCGTGTTACAATATATTTATAGTATTAGTCAAGAAAACTATAAGAATTGATTTTCATTTCCGCACAACTGCAGAGGTAGTTGATCTATCGCATTTATTGTTAAAAATCACGGGTAATGTTCCCCATCACATGAATTTTTTGCTCGTTTTCCTGATTGTGTGTTTGTTTCTCTTAATAAATATGTAAAGAACTACGACATTTGAAGTTTTGTATGAGCTTTGTCTTGATCTTATTATCCTCTTTTGGTGTCTCACTTTCTCAATTTGTGTAACCCCTAGTGTTTTTCTTTAATTACTATCTAAACCTGTTGAATCGAAAGTGATTTAAGTAGCACACAACATTCACATATTAAAACTTCGACGCCTGTAACATAAAAATCAGGGATCGCAAATAAGAATTATGAGTTGGAAAAAATCGAACACTAAAAAAATTACAGGAACATTGAGAAAACTGCACATACGTAATTGTTAGGACTATCCAGGATCAGGATAAATTTTTATTTCCAATTTTTTTTTTTAAATTATTTTTACTTTTATTTTTAATTTTTTATAATAAAAATTGAGAATAAAACATATTTTTCACTTTTAATTTAAAAGTTATACCATGACTTTTATTTGTAATTTTTAAAATAAAAATTTTAATTAATACTTATTTTCTAATTATACCCATTGAAAATGGTCAAAAAGGGTATAATGGTTATGTGCAATGTATGTAACAGGCAGAATGAAGCATCTCTGACCCTATAAAGTATATATATTCTTGATCAGGATCAACAGCCGAGTCGATTGAGCCATGTCCGTCCGTCCGTCTGTCCGTTTGTTTGAGCCAAAGGATCTCAGAGACTATAATAGCCATGGACTTCAAACTTGGTATGTAGGTTCCTGGATACCGGGCGCAGATCAAGTTTCTTTTAAAATTTGCATCGGACCACAATATCATGTAGCTGCCATAGGAACGATCAGACCAAGATCAAGCTTTGGACAGATTATGCATTTGGGATGGTTTTATACATCCTAATCAAATTTGGTTGAAATTGGACCACTATATCATATAGCTAAAATAGGAACGATCCGTCCAAAGTCAAGTTTTAGTATGAAAAACTTTTTTTTTGTTTGTAATATCTCGACCAAACTGACAGGATATGCATTTGGGATAATCCTATATATCCTGATCAAATTTGGTTGAAGTCGGACCACTATATCATATAGCTGGCATAGGAACGATCCGTCCAAAATCAAGTTTTAATATGAAAAACTTTTTTGTTGCTTGAAATATCTCGACCAATCTGACAGGATATGCATTTGGTGTGGTCTTATACATCCTGAATAAATTTGAAATCGGACCACTATATCATATAGCTGCCGTAGGAACGGTGAAAATACGAATAGGAGTAGCGACGCGGCGAAATAAGTGTGCACAGCTCGGAGTTGGTTTTTGGACTGATCTGCCGAGAGACTCGGCAGCTTTATTGAAAACTATATCATTATCTTAAAATACTTGAAACTATTACAATAAGTAACCTAAAACGATCAATACTTGCTGCACATGGGGTCGTCTTCTTACCACACGCAGATGGTGTGAAGACTCCGTATCTGTGCGTAGACCACTTGTCTTAGGTCTGCGGCTTATCGCCAGCGTGTAAGATAGATAAACTATTCTGTCCCAGGGTTTATCTATTTTTAGGGTTCTAGGGTTCTAGTGATAAATTTATGTCTAATAATTTATAAGATTAGACATTCTGGCCCTGTTGAAATGTTTACATTTCAATATAATAAGTTTATGTTTATAATTGATATTTTATAAAATAAGATTAAACAAACGGTCAGTCGAAATTAATATTTAGTTTGAAATTGTTTGTTGTCTTTTGAGGTGTCCCAACAGAACTCACAAAATGGGAATTTTATATTGTCTTTATTATCGAATATGTCGAGCACACTCGACTGTAGCCGCACCTCCACGCGAGCGAAGCGTGCCGGGGGTAGGCGAGCAAAGCGAGCAGGGGGCGGATCCCGCTTGCTTTTATTATAATAATTGCAAATAAAAATTGAATTGAAATATCTTTTGATCGGAAAAGCCCATTTCATAAATCGGCGTATAAATTTCATCTACACTTCATTACCTTTCTATTGATATATCATAAGTATGAACAGATGTTCTATACTTCCTGAATATATTGCTAGTCACCTTTCGCACCCTTCGTGATGTTTTCGTCACTAGCGCGGCCGCAGTGATATGAGCTAGCAATTTGTACCATAACCTTACCGCAGCCGGTTGTCGATGTTCGAACAATGTGGAACCCGACCAAGGCCTTGTTCAACAATTTATGAATAGAATTACCGAAGCGCACCTGACTTCGAATTTGCAGTTATCGGACTCGCAATGGGAATACATAGAATTCTTGCTGTCTTCGTTGGAGCCCGTTTTCATAGCCTCCCAAAAGTTGCAAAGCGAACAGCTTTTTTGACGACTTTTACAAGCTACTTATATCTATGGAAAATGTTCTTGACTATTGCTCGGAAAATCGAGACCAACAAATGAAGTGATTCTCTGCAACTTATTTCGATCCTCAAACTCGCAGAATTTTAATCAATTTCAAATTTCTTTTTTAATTAGCCAAAAATCATTTGGAACAGGACAGGTAAGCTTTACAGTTATTCTTTTTTTTTTGAAAGATATTTTTAAATCTTCTATAAAAACATCTTAACGAGGTAAAATTCTAGTGACGAAAACATTTCCATTCCCCAAAATTTCTGATATCCAATTTTGTTACGAACGATATTAAATTGAATACATAAATTATTCTTAAACAAGGGGGCTCCAGCTACAGTCGAGTGTGCTCGACTGTAGAATACCCTGTGCCCTGGCTCTCCGATAGGTCATACGTATGTGGGCTACGTTAGGCATGCCGAAGGTGTGATGATGCGGCATTAACTTTTTGACTAATTGTTCGCATTACATCTATGTGATCTAGTGAACCGATTTAAACCAAATTACAAATTCTCAATCTGTGAGTTTGGTTGACTTATCTCTAAAAACAACAATAATTTTCGTACTTTATCTTAAAATTCGTTCCCATGGCAGCTATTTGATATCAGATTTCAACCAAACTTGTTCAGGATGTAGAATACCATCCCAAATGCGTATTCTGTTAGTTTGGTTGAGATACCTCTAACAACAAAAAAGTTTATCATACTAGAACTTGATTTTGGACTGATCGTTCCTATGGCAGCTATATGATATAGTGGTCCGATTTCAACCAAATTTTATCAGGATATATAGGACCATTTCAAATGCATATCCTATTAGTTTGGTCGAGATCTTTCAAACAACAAAAAAGTTTATTTTCGATTGATCGTTCTTATGACAGCAATATGATTTTGTGGTCCGATTGAATAAATTGTATTTAATTTAAATAAAATAGTAAATCGTAAATCGTAATCGTAATCGGTATCGCTGAAATCGATGTTGCTCATGCCAAGAGTAGCCATTAACTAAAATTTGCTCAGCTTGTTGAAGTCCGGCAACACCAAATAATCTGTCCCACTCTTCTCAATCATCGAAATCAGCTGTTGAAGGCTGCTGCATTGCGCGCGGAATTTAAATTGAAATGCAATGCTTTAATATTTGTGATTCTTTTTGCAGGATTTGTTAAGCATATGAATACAATGATAATAAATGAAAACCTATTGAACATATGTGCGAGCTTACTAGCTTATTATTAAACATAATAATTATTATAAATTCAGAGATTTCAGTGTTGTAAAATGATCTGTCGTCGAGGTGTCGAGGTGCAAAATTATAAAGTGGCATTTATACATATCGCTTTTTGCAATGCATACTAATATCTACATACATATATTTTAACCCAATCGTAAATATGTATTAACTTAAACCATGCTAATATATTAAAATAGGATAGAAATTGTAGACAAATGATATCGATAATTTTGCCTATCGCTCGTATTTGCGTTCGCACTCTTCGTACACGTGCTCACTGTTATGTTTTTGCACAAACAAATGTGCATATGCTATCTCGCTCGCACTTGCCTATGTCTATGATTTTGATTTATGTGAATTAAAAGCAAATTTGAAATATCTTCTCTGTTTAATAGTCAATCGCTTTGAAACTATTAGGGTCATTAAATTGGCTTACTTCTTATCATCCTGTTTAATTAAGAAGTGTTTTATTAAAAATCGCGTCTGATAATCGTTTTTTGCGATTGGCAGGCGAAAGAGGCGTGGCATCTAAAATTTAAAACAAACTTGATCTGCGCCTGGTATCCAGCAACCTTCATACAAAATTTGAAGTCTCTAGCTTTTATAGTCTCTGAGATCCTTTGGCTCAAACACTCGGACAGACAGACGGACATGGCTCAATCGACTCGGCTATTGATGCTGATCAAGAATATATATACTTTATAGGGTCGGAGATGCTTCCTTCTGCCTGTTACATACATTGCACAAAACGATTATACCCTTTTTGACCATTTTCAATGGGCACGGGTATAAAAAAAAGTTAGGCATTCGGCACATTGCGCAATAAAGTCCCAATCATTCTTACCTAATAAAAATAACTTTTTTGCGGAGTGTCGAATGCCTAACTTTTTTTATTAAGAATAAGTTACATATTCAATTTAATATCGTTCGTCACAAAATTGGAAATCAGAAATTTTGGGGAATGGAAATGTTTTCGCCACTAGAATTTTACCTCGCTAAGAAGTTTTTTATAGAAGATGTCAGACTTTTTGAATATGTCTGTATCAAGCCTAAGTACCATGAAAAAAAATTAATTAAGAGAATAAGAGCACATATAATCAAAATGCGTTATAGGAAGACCCTAAAAGTCCAACTCATTTGAATAAATTTAATACCGCCTTCTTGCAAAATTAAAATAAACTGTCTGGCAGCACTGGTTATCCCGAGCTCGGGCTGCTACGATACTTTGTTGCTGGAGTCTTCTATATATTCTAAGTAAAATGTATGTGTTCAGTTAACAATAATAATAATTAACTAGGGGCTCCACCCCCTGCTCGTTTCGCTCGCCAACCCACGGCTTGCTTCGCTCGCGGTGCTACAGTCGAGCATACTCGTCTGACGGAGACTCCGTAATTAATATGAAAAAGCAACTCATGATTAAAAGAAAATAATATTAATCGCTACATACATATATTAAATATTGTATCAGGATGTACATATATGACAAAAGAAAATTTCCAATTTGCGAGTCTGATTGTGTTTTCTCCAGAAACAACCAACATTTTCATACTCAATATAAATTTTGGACAAATCGTTCCTATGGCAACTATATGATATAGTAGTGGTCATGTGTATTATGTCAGATGGGTTAAGATATCTCAAACAACAAAAAAGTTTTTAAGACTAACACTTGATTTTTGACTGATCGTTCCGATGCCAGCTATATGATATAGTGGTCCGATTTCAACCAAATTTGATCAGAATATATAGGATTATCCCAAATGCATATCGTGTCAGTTTGGTCCAGATATTTCAGACAGCAAAAAAGTTTTTCATACTAAAACTTGATTTTGGACGGATGGTTCCTATGCCAGCTATATGATATAGTGGTTCGATTACAACCAAATTTGATTAGGATGTATAAAACCATCCCAAAAGCATATTCTGTCAGTTTGGTCAAGTTATTTCAAACAACAAAAAAAGTTTCCTATGACAGCTATTTGATATAAAGGTCCGATCCAAATTTTTAAGACAAACTTGATCTGCGCCTGGTATCCAGGAACCTACATACCAAGTTTAAAGTCCCTTGCTGTAATAGTCTCTGAGATCCTTTGGCTCAAACACACGGACAGACGGACGGACGGACAGACAGACGGACATGGCTCAATCGACTCGGCTGTTGATCCTGATCAAGAATATATATACTTTATAGGGTCAGAGATGCTTCATTCTGCCTGTTACATACATTGCACAAAATCATTATACCCTTGTTAACCATTTTCAATGGGCATAGGGTATAAAAAGTGAAAAGACCACGACTATGTGCAACAGTCAGGCAGCCTTTATTTACTTATGTACTTACACAATACCGCCACGTTGTTTTATGCATGCGTATTTCAGCTGAAATGAAAAATATCAAAAATGCAAATTTCTCAAAAACTGTCTGATAGAAATTGATAAAAATTACTGCAAAATGTTGGTAAAATTGGGGCCTATATTCCCCCATACCGTGTATCTGGGGCCGCGCTTAAAAAAGTTAGCAACGGCTTGTAGTGGTGGCACATTTTTCACTTATGTACGAATGCTGCCACGTTGTTTTATGCATGTGTATTTCAGCTGAAATGCAAAATATCAAAATTGCAAATTTCTCAAAAGCTGTCTGATAGAAATTGATAAAAATTACTGTAAAATGTTGGTAAAATTGGGGCCTATATTGCCCCATACCGTGCATCTGGGGCCGTAACTTAAATAATTAAAAAAAACTAAAAATTTAGCAACAAAATTGTTACCAGTCAGCTTTCTGCTGTAGACAAACGCATATAATCCGAGCCATATCAGCCAGCTTTCTGTTGCGTAGCAGTTCAGTTCAAGTTGGAGCTACCAGTTCAATAGGACTTGCTCATGAACTTTTTGTGATTAATTTACAATTATATAATTTTTTAAGAAACTGTCTGATAACTTTCTTTAAAATTAAATGAAAAAGCTTCTTCAGACTTGTAGCTTTAATTTACCATGTGCCGCTTCTTGAGCCGTTCTTCCTGAGAAAAAATATTAAGGTTTGAGAACAAGGCATATATTTTGTATGGGACTTTCACTGAGCTAGCTGCGTTCTTTCCAAAATATATCAAAAACTTTCTGAAAACTTTTTTTTAAAAATGGTCCTATTAGATAGGTGAAATTGTAGGCTTTAATCGTGCATTAGTGGTTTTCGGGGCCATCCTCCCTGAGTTTAGATATTTAAGAAACGGTAAAAATTTAAACTTTTTCAATTTTTATCTTCACTTGTTTCACCCAGTTTAAAGCCTGAAATTGCCAAAAATATTGCTAAAAACTATAAATAAATCAATTTTCTACAATTTTGCATCATTACTTTATTGATTTAGTGTCGAAAAACATTTTAAAATGTTAAAATTATAACTGGTTCCGACTCATGAACCAAGTTCCGTTTTTAGTTGCTGGCGAACTGTTGCTATCTTGACGCACATATTCGTTATTGGCTGCGGAGCGTTGAGTCCCGTTATTTCCCAGGCTGGGAAATATTTTGAGAGTGGACGCTCCGCGAAAGGACTTTATTTTTGTGGCCGCTTCAGGCGACTGGCAGAGCTCGTAGCTAGCACAGCCAGCGAAACATACTTTTGAAAAAGAACACAGCAAATATAAACTAATATGTTTTATTAAACTTAAATATATATTTTTTTTTATTACTAATAGTATTTATTTCTATTTTAATTTAAGCATTTTATTTAGTCTTGTATACAATTAAAAAAAATTGTTTTTAATATTAAACTTATCAAGTGAAAATGTTTTTCCCCTATTTTTTTTAAACATATTTGAACTAAATAAGATTGTTATATTTACATTAATATTTGAGTGTTTACTTCAATTGGATTATGATTTATTGCATTTATTATTATTCTTTTTAATAAGTATGGTACCTGGTTGTGTAAGGGTAAAGCTTTGTCCAAAAGTCGCCTTGAAGCAATTCTGTTGGCACAAAAGTAACGCGCGTCGAAAAAGCATACAGAATGAGAATAATCATCTCTTCTCCTCTTTGCACATTCGTTCTCTGATATAGCCGAACAGAGACAGTAATAGTCGAGGGCTGAGGCGATGTATGTGTGCATCTTACAATAAGTGTGCGCATAAGTATGGGTTGCATGTGTCGAATTGTGAAAATGTGCAACATTGTTTTGCCTCTTCGTTGAATACACATGATGAACACATTGGACAGTTGCACATTTAAACGCAAATCACTGCCGACGGAAGTCCGCGCTAGTGACGAAAGCATCACAAAGGGTGCGAAAGGCGACTAGCAATATATACAGGAAGAATGGAAAATTTGCTATAACTGTCCGATCAGATCGACTTATATATCGATCGAAAGGTATAGTTTTATCTAACAAAAGTGCACATTTTGAAAACTCACCTGGTTCGTGAGATAATCAGGTAAAAGTGGGAGGGGCGAAATTTAGATGATTGCAACAAATGGGGCCGTTGGAGCCTTTCGGTACATTTTTTTAATTTTCTACGATTCTTATCAAAAATACGCGAATGACACCTCAATCATAAAAATCCGTTCAGTGGTTCAAAAGATAATTAAAAGTGAAATTTTTAGTGGCCTTCTCAAAATGAGATGAAAATTCAGTTTGTCTGTTGTTTGTGTTTGTTTGTATCAAAGCTTTGAAATAGCTAAAATGTATGAATGAGGATCTATTCCCAATTATAAAATTAGAAACTTTTGTTCTACGACTTTTTCGAAAAAAGCTAGTTTAGCGGGAAATCGCTAAAATTTGCTAAACTTAAAACCACCCTAGTATCCAAACGATAGATGCTACAGATATGCTCTATATATTGTTGAAAAGGTATTTTGAAGATCTTTTAGGCATACCTGTGACATTGCGCAATAAAGTTCCTATCCTTCTTACCTAATAAACATAACCTTTTTTGCGCAGTGCCCAATGCCATACTTTTTTTTTAAGAATAAGTTATATATTCAATTTAATATCGTTTGTCACAAAATTGGATATCAGAAATTTTGGGGCATGGAAATGTTTTCGTCACTAGAATTTTACCTCGTAAAGAGGTATTTTTTAGAAGTACTTAAAATCTCTACCAACTGCGTATTTTGAATTCAACATTATCATTTTCACTTTTTTGTAATGTTTACAAAACAAAGACATTTCGCTTTAAAAGTTATTCCCGCACCTTTTCCGTTATCAGTTATCAATCAGCTGACTTTGAGCAAGCTTCAAATATTAAGAGTAGTCCCAATAAATCTGAAAAAAATATTTTTGTTCGCTTTGGAGTTCTTAGATTTAAAATATATCAATCAAATTTAACATACTGTACAAAAAAAATTTGAATTAATGTCAAAATATCGGACTGTTTTTATCATAGTGCCATGGCCCGAATGTATTGAGGCTGGCAAATGTGTTGTACATACATTCAGGCAGGCAATTTAAATAAACGAAATACTTAAAATTCTACTTGCACCGCTCGAGTCTCATGTTTAGCATGCCGCCCATCTACCACCTCGACCACTGTGCCGAAAAACATAAATTTCTGCATGCACCGCCCGGACTCGAACTCGCGGCTCGTGTTTAGCATGCCGCCCACCTATCACTTCGACCACTACGCCAGTTAGGCAGACGCTGGCGAACTCGATATGCATACATGCATACATTCTGGCAGCGTAAATATAAAATGAATTAAGTTATCATTTTAATTTTATTTCCTTTCTGCCATCTCTGAGATCCTTTAGTTTACACGGACAGACGGACAAGGGTATATCGACTCGACTGTTGATGCTGATCAAGAATACATAAATACTTTATGGTGTCTGAGATGCTTCCTTCTGTCCGTTACATACTTTTTACGCACTTAATATACCCGCTCAGGGTAAAAAAAAACGGAAAAAATAAATTTTTGCTGTCCGCTGTTAAATTTTTTTTCAGCAAATACACTTTTTCTAAAGTAAGATTTTGTTAGCTAAAAGGAACATTTCCTTAATAAACTTAGATTTGGTGGGATAAAGTCGGATTTAGCCGAAAAAAGCTAAATTTGACGAAAGAGTCCGGATTTGGCAAGGAGAGCTAATCTGTGAGTTTAACTGGGATATCTTAAAATTCAAAGTTTTTTATACTAAAGATTATTTCGCATCCGATTGTTCCTATGGCAGCTATGTGATATAGCTATAAAATTTTGACAAAATATGGTCAGGATGTAACAGGCAGATATAGTAGTCGAATTTTGACCAAATTTCGTCAGGATGTAATAGAAAGTCCTGTGCTATCTGTGAGTTTAGTTAAGATATCACTGCGGATGGCAGTCCGCTCTAGTGACGAAAGCGACAAGCAATATATACAGGAAGAATGGAAAATTTGGTTCACCTGTCCGATCATGTAGAGCTATATACCGATCGAAAGGTATCACTAACAAAAGTATTTTATTATTATTTTTATGAAAATCGTTGAAATCCGACAACTGGTTCGAAAGATAATTAAATTTAAAAATTAAAGTCGCCTTTCCAAAATGAGATAGAAAGTCAGTCCTCTTGTTTGTCTGTTTGTATCAAAGTGTTAAATGGCTTATATTGGTGATTGTGGATCTATTCCGTATTAAAAAACTTGAAACTTTTGTTCTACGACTTTTTCAAAAAATTGCTAGTTTAGCGGGAAATCGCTAAAACCCGCTAAAATTAACACCCCCACAGTATCCAAATGATAGAAGTTACATACAATTCTTTTCTAAAGCATAGAGGTAAATGCTTACAGGTGAAAACAGCGTTTTTATCGCACACATTTTGGCGATTTTAGAAGAAACGCTGCTAACTATTTTTTTAATTTTTAATATATTTTAGTATGAACAATTTCGCTGTTTTTATGCACAACACAACGTTTTTTCGGGTGTTTTTGGGAGATATTGTCTGTTATCTGAACTCCTTATATTTTGTATACCCTGTGCTTATTGAAAATGGTCAAAAAGGGATTTAGTACGAAAAACTTTTTTGCTGTTTGAGATATCTCAACCAAACTGGTTCCATACATCCTGACCAAATTTGATTAGAATCGGACCACTATATCATAAAAAACACATGCCAAGACACTTTTTGATTTAGACTAAAGGCGAATCCTATAGCTCTTGTTAATCACTATACTTGGTACTAAGGTTGATTTTGAACAACTGTTCGTTTTCAAGATAATTTAAAAAAACCAAGGCATTCGCACGCGACTCAAACAGAAGTCAATTTTTAGGCGACCAGTTTTAACACTGATTTCAGCGAAACCTGCCAGAATATTTTAATGCCGCCAATATAAGAATGTAATGCATTGATTTATCTTAATAATGTCTTTCATTTTATTCAAAAATATTCAGTATTTTTTTTTATATTAAATTTTATCCACTGTCTTGATTTATCTTAATAATGTTTTTTATTTAGTTCAAAAATATTCAGTATTTTTTTTTATTCAATTTTATTCACTGTCGCACGCGACATTTTGTTCCATCATACTTTTTAGACCCCGTACTTAAAAAAAGTACAGGGGTCTATTAACTTTGTCATAAAAAAAAAATGTGCGTATCAGGCCGAAGGAGGCGTGGTATACCCCATGAAGTATATATATTCTTGATCAGCATCAACAGCCGAGACGATATAGCCATGTCCGTCTGTATGTCTGTCTGTCGGTACGTCCGTCTGTAGGAGCGCCTAGATCTCAGAGACTATAAGAGCTAGAGCCTTCAAACTTGGTATGTAGGTCCGTCTATATTGCAAGCAGATCAAGTTTATTTTATATTTTGGCCACGCCCTCTTTTACGCCCACAAATTAGAAATATCTTATTTTAAACGACAATTTAAAGGATATCTCAAGCAATCTAACAGAATATGCATAAAGGATAGTTCTATACACTCTGACCAGGTTTGGTTGAAATCGGTCCGCTATATCATATAGCTGCCATAGAAACAATCAGTCGAAAATCAAGCTTTAGTATGAAAAACTTTTTTGTTTATTGAGATATCTCAACCAATTCAACAGAATATGCATCTGGGGTGATTTCATAGACTCTGACCAAGTTTGTTTGAAATCGGTCTGCTATATCATATAGCTGCCATAGGAACAATCAGTCGAAAATCAAGCTTTAGTATGAAAAACTTGTTTGTGTATTGAGATAGCTCAACCAATCTAACAGAATATGCATCTGGAGTGATTTTATACATTCTGACCAAGTTTGGTTGAAACCGGTCTTCTATATAATATAGCTGCCATAGGAACAATCAGTCGAAAATCAAGCTTTAGTATGAAAATTTTTTTGATTTACTTGGTTAAAATCGGTCTACTTTATTATAAAGCTGCCATAGGAACGATTGGTCGAAAATGTGTACTGAGTAGGCAAATTTTTGTTGTTTCTGGAGATATCACATCAGATTATAAATTTTCTATTGTCTTATACCTCCTGATACAATGTTTTATATATGTACAGATTTATATTATTTTCTTTTAATCAGGAGTTGCTTTTCCATAGTAAGTACGGGGTCTCCGACAGTCGAGTATGCTCGACTGTAGCACCGCCCACTAGTTATGTTTATTTTAGTATCTTTTAAGTAATTAGACGTGCTTAATATGTTTTTAAATATATTTAGTACATTTATTTTAAAACTAATATTAGGAACTTAACAAAATATCTTCAATAAAATAAAACAAAAATAAGTGAATTCGTTTTATATAAGAAAAAAACAAAGAACAGATTATTAAGATTATTAATAATAGTATTATTAATATCAGTTGGATTTATTTTTCTTGCGTCCGTTTTCACACATCTACATTAAAACAATTTATAATTTGAATTTTAGAAGAAAAAAAATTATTTATAATTTATACATTTTAGACTTACCATGTCGCACGCGACAAACTTTAAAAAAGTTTTAAAGGCAAAGCGGTGAATATTTTCATCCAACATTTTTTGTAATTAGTTTGGTATAAAAATATATGTATGTTTGGACCCAATATTTGATGCTCATAAGTTTAATACCTTCAACGCATATTGAAATATACGGATAAGCAGATAAGAAATTCACCGTAATTGGCAATCGCATTGTCCCTTTTAAATTTTTCTTATATTCTTTGAACATAAACCGAGATTTAAGAGAGGAAATATCAATGCATAATGTCTCTCATTAAGAACAATAATCAAAACAAAACGTGCAATATAAATGTTCAAAACACAACTTTTGCACTTTTTCGACTTTGCATTTGAATATTTCAAAATGTGCTATGAGTAAATGAAAAATTTGCATTGATTTATTAAATTTCATATATTCCCTATAGTAATATGTTAAAGCAACATACTTTTATAGACTTTGCATTTTTTGGCCGCGGTTGACATCTCTGTGAAATTGCCCATATACAGGAAGAATGGAAAATTTTGTTTACCTGTCCGATCATTTAGAGCTATATACTGATCAAAAGTGAATAATAACACTTTTGGAAGCTCACCTGGTTCGTGAGATAAGCAGGTGTAAGTGGGAGGGACAAAATTTAAATGATTGGAGCAAATGGGCATTTTATTTATTTATTTTATTATTATTTTTATGAAAAATACGAGACGAATGGCAACTCGATCGTTGAAATCCGACAACTGGTTCGAAAGATAATTAAATTTAAAAATTAAAGTCGCCTTTCCAAAATAAGATAGAAAGTCAGTCCTCTTGTTTGTCTGTTTGTATCAAAGAGTTAAATGGCTTATATTGGTGATTGTGGATCTATTCCGTATTAAAAAACTTGAAACTTTTGTTCTACGACTTTTTCAAAAAATCGCTAGTTTAGCGGGAAATCGCTAAAACCCGCTAAAATTAACACCCCCACAGTATCCAAATGATAGAAGTTACATACAATTCTTTTCTAAAGCATAGAGGTAAATGCTTACAGGTGAAAACAGCGTTTTTATCCCACATTTTGGCGATTTTAGAAGAAACGCCGCTAACTATTTTTTTTAATTTTTAATATATTTTAGTATGAACAATTTCGCTGTTTTTTATGCACAACACAACGTTTTTTCGGGTGTTTTTGGGAGATATTGTCTGTTATCTGAACTCCTTATATTTTGTATACCCTGTGCTTATTGAAAATGGTCAAAAAGGGATTTAGTACGAAAAACTTTTTTGCTGTTTGAGATATCTCAACCAAACTGGTTCCATACATCCTGACCAAATTTGATTAGAATCGGACCACTATATCATATAGCTGCCATAGGAAGTTTTAGTCGAAAATCAGTTTTAATACGAAAAACATTTTTGTGTTTGAGATATCTTAACCAATCTGATATACATCTGTGGTGGTCCTTTATATAATGACCAAATTTAGTTTATATCGGTCTACTATGTCATGTCACGATTTATCGAAAATTAAGATTTAGTATGCATTTTGAGATATCTAAACCTAACTCACAGATTAGGAATTTTCTATTATCTTTAACATTATGATCGAATTTTTTTTTTTAATGGTACTGAGACTTAGTAATTTCAAAAATTTCTGATATTTTTAAAAAAAACTCCTTTACGAGGTCAAAGTCTAGTGACGAAAACATTTCCATGCCCCAACATTTCTGATAATTGAAATTGTATAAATAACTTATTCTAAAAAAAAAGTTTGGCATTCGGCACTGCGCAAAAAAGTGATTTTTATTAGGTAAGAAGATTCGGCCAAACTTTTTCTTTTAGAATAAAAAAAAAATATTCATTAATACTTTTCATTAAAAAAAATCTTATTCAATTTAGCTAAAAATACTTCACTAAACTAAATATTGTTCTAAAGTTCCAATTGAATTTGTTGCGAAAAGTCATTATAACAAGGCAGATTATTCATATACATGTAAAAGTATAATTTTTAATGGCCTTAAGTCTCCTTAAGCCACATTAACTAAGACGGTAGGAATAACTTGAGAACAGAGCTCGTAAAATATGGTCAACCAAATTTTTCTCATCGGTCTGCTCAGTCAAAAGACCGAAAAAATGAGACAGATCGCTGTGTCAGAACAGCAACCCGTTTTTTTGTTTCGTTCGTGTTCTCGGTCTCGGGTTTCAGGTTGAGCGTAACACACGAATCGGTCTCTAACTGACCGCTCGATACGAACAAAACCGTTCGTCGCTCAGCTACTGAGAGTCAGAAGTGAGCAAAGCAAGCTATGAGTCGACAAAAGGGCCTTTATTTTTGTTGGTGAAGAGGGGCGTATGCTTACTTATCCACACGCGCAGTACACATGCATGCTCAGAAGACCCTTTGCCGAGATTTTACGAAGTAATGGGTCTTGACTGAACACATGAGCCGAGCGAACGAACAAAAACGCTCATCGGTTGAGCGTAGAGCAAGTCAAAGTCGAACGAAGCTTTAGGGTTTTTTTGAGACAGTTTCGCATTATGTCAGTGGACGAGTGGTTTTTTTCTGACAACTAGCCCGAGTGAGACCAAATCTTACGAGCTCTGCTTGGGAATGATTGATATCAATATAAACGTCATCCAAAACACGAACATTTCTGTAAAATTTGGAAAATCAAAAAGTTTAATATACTGGTGAATGTCACGTGGCATTGGTCTGCGTTATCTGTCTACGGGTCTATCCGAGGATATTATTTCTGAATAATTTGAAGAAAATGTCCCTAACTTTAAAAATATTTCCACCAAAAGCAATAATAACTCCTGTGCTATTCATCGGCTCAGGAACATTTCCTGACAGATTATCCAAAACCAGGACAGTTCTTTGTTCTCAAGTCAACTTATACAGGTCGGCATATTTATTTTGTCAATACTTAAAGTTAAATCTACTCATCATTTGAACTTACTTCACGTACATTTTGGCATCAATGAAAAGGTCATTCAAATTCCGTTTGAATGATACAAAACCCATTAAATAGCCATTGAAAATTTAGAATATTGGTAAAGTTCTACTTTTTTGACTTTTTTCTTCGGTCCCAAACAATAAATGTTTTGTTGCAAAAAGAAATAATACACAATTATTGAACAACTAGTGGATATTTTGGGCTTAACACCCTTATAAAGACCTACAGCCAATAATATCACCTTAAAACATAAGTGCAAATATTCAAAATAGTGATCGATTAAATGACTAAAAAGTGGCTCAAGAACTTGTTATTTAAGACATAAGCCATATTCTAAAAATGTATATTTTATGATATTTTTTCTCAGTCCATTTGAAAAGCATGTAAAATCGAATTTTTAGTGGATTATTATTGTTGTAGTGTTAAAATTTGAGCACGCAGGGGTTCTGAGAGCAGCGACTGCTTGGCGTCATCAAGTCGCACACTCGTCTAGAGAGGCCTGACGAGACCAGGTTGTTGTTGTTGTTTTAGTGCTCGTAAGCTAATCAAAGTTTTCAAGAAAACCCCTTAGAATTCAAAATCCCATGTATTTTTTAAAAATTTGCCTATTTCAATGTTTACATATGATATACTGGTCCGAATTTAACTTACGTTAATCAGAACATAAGAGACAACGTCAAACACATAATCTGTGTTTGCTTGAGATTTCCCAAAAATAAACAATGTTCTTCATACTAATACGATACCACTACTACGGACGAACTTCATTGTACTGCAAGCTTTGACCTACTTGCCGTTCAAGTTCTAAACATATCAGCTTATTGCACCATATAATCTTTTTCTATTCCTATTTCTTATCGTTTGGGCGTTCTACTAATCAGTCAATTAGGACAGAATTTTTTATATAAACAAAAATTATTAATTTAAAATTGATTAAATTGATTCTAATAATATTGCACACCTTTTAGTACAAATAAAAACAAAAATAACAGCAGCAACTGCAGAGTATGCAATTTCACAAGAACGACAGCTGCTGGCAACAGCAGTAGCACAGGAGACAGCATTACAACCGTTGAGACCTCGACAACGACAACATCCACAGCGAGCCCGCCGCCCAACAGTTCTAGTCAGACAGTGGCTGCAACTCCATCCACGCCCAAAATCAACACGAAATGGTTATCCGATGAGTTGCAAAAGGCTCCGCTCACACTAGAAAATGCTAACAAGAAGGACAAACTTCATCGTGCCGAAAGCGAGCATCGTTCGCGCAAGTCTAAAGTGCTTTCCCCAGAATACAAGCACATAAACCTTCACATTAATTTCTCCAGTGATACCAAGAGTCTGTTAACTCGTTCAGCATCAGAGGCACCCAGCGTTACAGGTTATAATTCCGATGAAGGAAATATTTCTTCCGAGGCTCTAGCCATTCACGTGAGCATAGACATGTTAACAGTAAATGCGAAACACCTCTGACAAACTTTGTATGTATTTGTAGCGCAGCTATATTTTGGATGCCGGTACCATATCTGCCATATGCTTTACTGTCTTCGGCATCCTCTGTACGGTAGGTACCATTGGCATTGTGCTGTATCGAAGGCGTTATCTAAATAAACCGCAGACGCTTAGCGAGCCTGATTCAAGCGTTTATATTGACGATAGTACGATGCGTGTAAGTGTAAGGATTCGTTAACCAGTTGCCCTTGGGCACAATGCAATAAATAATCTGAACTTTCTTTATATTAGGACAACTCGGATGAGATGTACAGCCTAGACAACGACTCGTTTCTTAACTCACTTGAGGCAATGACAATACAGAATTACTGGACAGACACTGTCAAACATACAAAGCTTTAATTTCTAGTCTGTCTTGGGAAGTTTTCATCCCCCCTCGACCTTCACTACCTATCACCACTTACTTACCTAAGCGCTTGTACCCGCATTTAACAAACTAGCTAAACCCAACAGATATAGAGCACACAACAAACACATCATAATCAATAAGTAGGCGAAAAAAATTACGTTTCTCATTTCAGTAAGGCCGTTGTAGGTTCAGTGTATGTATTTACTAATTAATAAGCATTTGTGCAGCTCAACGGATATGTATGTAACCGAACGTGCACACTAGATTAAGCAAAACTACCAAAATTATTTTTAGTATATGTGTATAAATTATATTTTAAATGTTCAATGCTATATGTTTGTTTTAACTGTTGACACTCTGCCTATAATCGCCTGCTGATATACTACAATATACATATATGTATCAAATCGTTCAGAATAAGTTCCATTGATCTTCTCACGAAAGTGAACGAACGTACTACGTTCAACTCAGTTGTTTTAATCATTCCCATTATTGTTTGTTTGAGTTCCATTCTAGTTCGATCTTTCGTCTAGACCGAAATGCCGTGTGTAAGCTTTGGATAAATGAGCAAGTTTATATTTGTGTGTGCTTATATTATTGTTATATTTGCAGTATCTTAATATTCAAATAATTCAGATTTTATTATGAGAACTAATGTTATTTATATTTAAATCAGTTTTTAAAAATCCTTCTTTTAAATATATGACGATCGACGTCATATCGACGTCAAATCGAAAAAAATATTGTTTTCCGAAATCGCATCTATAACTTATTCAGAAAATGTGGTAAAAAAGGATTTTTCGATGTCGTTAGAAAGTTATAGCGCTGAGAAGGACTGCGTTCGAACGCCCGGCAGAGCTTACTTGAACTTAAAAACGCGTTTTTCTCAAAACCACTTTTTTTTCAAGTGGTAACCATGGTATCTCAGAAACGGGGGAAAAAAAGTGTTTGTTTTAGAAATATAAATTCAAAGTCGCGTAAAATTTTATTTTTCAATATTTTCAAATAATCCTAGTTTAACTTGTAGCTACAGTCATTTAGATTAAAATGCCTTTTTCTTTATGATTTCGGATCATTCAGTCGGCCGTAATCGTAGCGACCAATTACCAATTCCCCGCGCTGTATCACGGAAAGTTTTCATTGTTTTGACTTCAAAACACTTCTAAATGTTGTTCAATTCTTCCTTTTAATCGGTTAAGTTATATTCATTCTGGAAAAAAATTCCCAAAAAACAGCTAAAAAAAACGGCTGTCAACCGCCTTAAGCCTCAAACTAACGAACGAACGATAATGGAACTGGAAAAAGCAACTTATGTATGTGAGCGTTTAGTTAAGTCAAAAATTGAGCGACTAAACTAATTCCTTCAATTAAACTACAATAAACAGCTCAACACCACTTTAAATGAAGGCAACTCCCATTGCGATTTCCGAATAGACCAAAAAAAAATTTAAGAAAGATCCACTGTATACTTAACCTTCAAATTCCGTTCCATCCACTAATTTATCTGTTACAATTCTTAAATCAATAAATGTGTGAAACTTATCTTAGTACTATGAAAAACAATATAATATACATAAAATGGTATTAATCAACATCTAAAATAAAATTGCATAAATAGTAATACATAAATAAATACTTATTTATGAAATTTTATTTTAGATGTTGATTATTATCAAGTAAATATGTATGTACATAAAACCATGTGTAATATTTATAGAGTTTAAATTGTGTCTGTCCAGCAATTAAAAGCAATCATTCCTTCCAGTTAAACATATAATGAAACTTTATATAAAATTATTGTTTTAAAAATAAATCAAACACTACAATTACAAGTTAACACAATATTACCTGGTTACTGCCACAAGACTGTCAATTATGACCATCAAAGTTGTTAGGACGAAAATAAACTTTTTTGCCCGAATTGCATGATCTCCATAACCTTTAACGTTTGTAGTGGTAAATAAAATCAACATTTTAACCAGTTATACCCATGACTATTTAGCTCGAAATTACAGTCATGAAAGATTATACATGCATTTGCATCAAGCAAATATCCAAATATTGTATGAAGATCGATGTCTTGGGTAGCGGGAGATAAAACGGAAAAGAAATTTTATCGCCATGTATTATTCAGAAACCTATAAACACAAGGGCCTCGTCACTTCAAATCCGGAAGCAAAGTAAGCTAATTTTTGAAAACAATATTAACTTTTTTCCAAAATTTGAGTATGCACGATTGTTATTGATTATTATGCAGTGCTTCATGGAAAATTTCGATAAAATTGTTGCATCTCTGGCAGAATGGTAAGCAATGGAAAAGGCGCAACGTAAAAAAATTCTGCACACTTTCTTAGAAATCCCAAATGATCACTTTAAAAAATTGAAAAAGCTTTGAAAATCGACAAGTCAACCGTGGGTGATATTATAAAACGTTTTAAGGAGACTCACACTATAAAACGAGCCAGGCACCAAGCCCCGAAACGTAAAAGCCCTGAGCTAAGACCAAAGGTAATAAGGTCATTGCGAGCAAATCCAGAGTTGAGTGACGGTGATAGGGCAAAAGGTTGAAAACCAGCGCATCCACTATTCAACGAATACGCCTTTCTGAAGGTTTAAGGGCCCACGCATGTGCAAAATTTTTATTTATTTATTGTAGCATGACTAAGAGCAGTCAGCAAAATTAAATTAATTTAGGCAAATTAAACTAAGATTAAAATTAAAAACTATTCAAATAAAATTAATTAAAACTGAAATGAAAAAGAAGTTAAATTAAATATATTTAAATTTAAATCTGGGGTAAGCAAGAGAATACAATTGATCCAACATTTGTTGCAAGGATTGGGGAAAACCCAGAAAAACCCAATCAAATCAATAGAAAATATTTAAGTTGTAATACAAACTCACGGAAGATCACTGATCCCAGAGCTCGGAGCCCAGTCAGATCAGAGATTTAACGCAGGTGATTAAAAAGGGAAGCTTTAAAAAGGCGGAAAGAGAGGTTGCTTGATATTAAGTGATATAATTCATTATAGTTAGTGCAAAATCCCCTAAAACGATTATGCAAAGCGTAGTCAGTAGTGCATGTAGGCAAAAATAATGGAGCGAAGTTCCTAGTTTCCCTAAAGGGGACATTGAAGCTAACCCGTTCTAGTAATGATGGAGAGCTAATATCGCCATTAATTAACTTATGGAGAAAGATAACTCCAAGAACTGTTCTACGGTGAGCAAGGGACGGAAGATTGAGAAGCAGAAGTCTGCTTGAATAAGGTGGCAAACGGAGATTTGGACTCCAAGCAAAATCACGAAGTGCAAAAAGAAAAAATTGCTCTGTACAGACTCAATTTGATCTTGATATAATTTGTGCTGAGGATTCCAAACACAAGAGCAATATTCAAGAATATGTCGAACTAATGAAGTGTATAATAGTTTTGTGACATAAGGGTCGTTAAATTCCTTAGACTAACGCTTTATAAATGCAAAAGTGCCCTTATTAACAATAGATGAGATATGAAGAGTGAAACCTAATTTGTTATCAAAGAGGACACCAAGATCTTAGACAGTCGATATGCGTTGCAAACTAACTTTATCGATCGAATATGTTCCTGAATAAGGAATTACCCTGTTAAAAGTCATAAACAGGCATTTAGAAAAATTTAAGTTCAAGTGATTAGCAATGCACCAAGTATGCATTGAGTTTAAATCATCTTGTAATAGCTTATGGTGACCAGGCTCCTTATATGATAATATAAGTTTCACGTCATCGATAAAGCGCAAGGAAGATCATTAATAAAGAGAATAAAAAATAAGGGGCCTAGATGACCTTGAGGAACACCAGATGTGACCTGGACAGACCTTGAGGTGGCTGATCTGAAAGGTAGGTCCTATCAGAAAGGTAGGAAGAGATCCATAAAAGGAATGAAGGAGATAAACCAATTCGGTCAAGCTTAAGGGGAAGAAGTTTATGGTTAACAGAGTCAAATGCTTTGCTGAAATCCGTGTATATGACATCAGCTTGCATTTTATTGAGGAAAGCCTCATTTACTAAGGAAGTGAACTCAAGTAAATTGGTCGAAGTTGACCGACTCTTAACGAAACCATGTTGAGCAGGGGAGATAATCGACTTGCAGAGATGCTGCAAAGAAGATGCAATTATTTTTTCGAAAAGCTTTGGGATTGCTGATAACTTTGCAATTCCCCTGTAGTTTGAAATATCCGCTTTGCACCCTTTTTTGTGCAGAGGGATAATAAAGGATATCCTAATAGGTCGGATAAACAAAACTTAAAAGCAAAACAACGTGCTCGTTTGCTCTACAATCAAATTCTAACCAAATTTCATGGGTGCATAATAATGGATGTTCTTAATGCATCAAAATGAATTTTAAGCAGCTTCCTGGCCGAAAATCTTACTAAGCCCATTAACGTGGAGGTGTTGCCTCAAAATTTAAAAATATGCCGATTGACAAATTTGGAAGGAAAGCTTTAATCTGGCAAGCTATGCGGCAGCTGCGGTCTGAAGTCGCACGCTTTTGTAACGACATCTTCAATGACGTCAGCGTGTACGTGAAAGAGCACCGATCAACAGTAAAGTTCTGGCCAGATTTGGCGACGTGCCACGATTCAAATACGACGAGTCTGTGGTATAAAACAAACAAGGTCGATGTACTACCGAAGTGGCTCAACCCGCCTAATTGTCCTGAGCTCCGTCCAATCGAAAGATATTGGGCAATTGTTAAAGGAAAATTGAAAAGGAGTGGTAGAATCGTGGAAAATGAGAAATCAATGCTGATTGCCTTTAACAAATATGCTGCGAAAGTGGACAGAAAATGTGTGCATCAATTAATGTCAAACATTAAACGGAACACTCGCCATTTTATTCGCCGTAAACCAAATTGAATTTTTTTTAAATAAATTAAAACGCAAAGCTTACTTTTTAAATAAAGCCGTATTTCATTAAAATCCAAAAACAGGTAAAAAAAGTTATAACCTGATTCAAGCGTCCGGAAGTGACGATGCCCTTACATATTTATGTACAGCATGTGCAAAGTAGTAACTAGGAAGTTTTTATTTTGTTTTAAGCCAAAAAACATCTAATATTAAAATTGAATTGATGAAAATACAACATTAATAAACATACATACATACATATGTATGTACAGCATTTGCAAAGTAATAACTAGGGAGCTTTGCACCCTGCTTGCTCCGCTCGCTAAATAATAAACCAAAAAAAAAAACATCTAATACTAAAATGGAATTGATGAAAATCACTGCGGACGGCAGTCCGCGCTAGTGTCGGAAGCATCACGAAGGGTGCGAAAGGTGACTAGCAATATACACAGGAAGAATGGAAAATTCGCAACGACCGTCCGATCGGATCGAGTTAATTATCGATCGAAAGGTATAATTTTAACTAACAAAAGTGCATACTTAGACTTTTAGAAAATCACCTTGTTCGTGAGATAATCAGGTGTAAGTGGGAGGGGCGAGATTTAAATGATTGCAGCAAATGGGGCCGTTGGATTAAATTGTATATAAAACTTATTCTTAAAAAAAAGTTTGGCATTTGAACACGTGAATTCTGTTAATTGCTAACATCGCACAGTGTAAGATTTTACCAATCTAGGGGGACTTAATTCAGTAGCGGTCGTATTTTGAAAGCTATCAACTTGAAATTTGGACTGAATCTTCAACTTGTTAGTTTTTTTCAACCAAAAATAGAATATTGATAACAATTTATTTAATTTTTGGCACTTATTTCCAACAAATAATAAAGTCCCTTAATAGCGCTAAAAATCAATAATGATCTAAGAATATTGAAAAAAATAAATTTGACTGCTCACAGTGACCACACGATCTAATTGAAAAGACTAAACTATGTCAACTGTTGCTCGTTGAGCGATGCAATTTTGCATGCATATCAAATGCACCGGTTCAAGAACCGTTATCTTCCAAACAAAAATTGTTTGTCTTGTTTTGGGTTTGTTTTCGTACCATTTGAACATTTCTAAATTGACTCCTAAAACATTATTGACTTTAAAAACCTTTTTTTTTTAATTAAGTCCCCCTAGATTGGCAAAATCTTACACTGTGCGTCGGGAGCTTTGACCTCTAAATCTCCCGACGCACATTTTGCCAATGAGCCCATAATCGCAAGGTGCCAAAATACGGATATGTTTAATCTTCTTCGATTCATTCTTTTAAAGTTCGGATTTCTGCCAACACCCATTTAACATTGAAAAACATTTAAATAGCCTTTACTATACGTCTTATCATGGATTATACTAACATTGACTTGATGTAAGTATAACATTAATATAAATTATCAGTATAACATTAATTAAATAATATTAAAAAATAAAATAAAATCTGTCCGAGCCGGGATTCGAACTCGGAACCCTTTAACAAGGGGGATCCGCCCCCTGCTCGCTTCTCTCGCAAGGAGGTGCGGCTACAGTCGAGTGCGCTCGTTAGCCCATACCTATGTATTTGCAAGCCGTTAGGCACGCCGAAGGTTTGATGATGCGGCATTAAATTGTCGACTAATTGTCCGTATTACACCTATATGTGCTGCTGAACGGATTTAAGCGAAATTCGATCATACTCTTAAAGACAATATAAAATTCCCACTTCGTGATTTCTGTTGGGATACCTCAAAAAACAACAAACATTTTTATACTAAATCTTAATTTTCGACTGACAGTTCCTATGGCAGCTATATGATATAGTGTTCCGATTACAACCCAATTTGATCAGGAAGTAAAGGCCCATCCCAAATGCATCTCTTGTCAGTTTGGTCGAGAAATTTCAGACATCAAAAAAATTGTTCATACTAAAACTTGATTTTGGACTGATCATTTCTATAACATCTATATGGTATAGTGGTCCGATTTCAACCAAATTCGATCAAAATGTATAGAATCATCCCAAATGTAAATCCTGTCAGTTTCGTCGGGATATTTAAAAAAAAAGAAAAGTTTTTCATACTAAAACTTGATTTTGGACTGATTGTTCCAATGGCAGCTATATGATGTTGTGGTCCGATTTCAACCAAATTTGATCAGGATGTATAGGACCATCCTTAAAGCAAATCCTGCTAGTTTGGTTGAGATATTTCAGACAACATAAGAGTTTATCATACTGAAACTTGATTTTCGACTGATCGTTCCTATGGCAGCTTTATGATATGGGGGTCCGATCCAAATTTTAAAACAAACTTGAACTGCGCCCGCTATCCAGGAACCTACATACCAAGTTTGAAGTCTCTAGCTCTTATAGTCTCTCAGCACCTTGAATCAAACAGACGGACGGACAGACAGACTGACATAGCTCAATCGACTTGGCTATTTATACTGATCAAGAATATATATACTTTATCGGTTCCTTCTGCCTGTTACATACATTGCACAAAACCACTATACCATTTTTGACCATTTTCAATGGGCACAGGGTATAAAAAGAGATCGGACGCTCTGCTTAATTATAGTTTTGATTAATACTGCACTGTAAGTCAAACGTAATTGTTGTTGTCTAATTGTGATTGTTGCTGTTAAGGTAGGGCAGATATGAAAAATTTTAGTTGTTTAATATCAGAGATTGTAACAATTATAAGTTAATGAAAAAATTATGAATTTAGTTATTTGCTGATTTTTATGATAAATTTGAAAATTCACTTTTATTTTTAATTTTAATAATAAAAATTTAAAAAAAAAACTTACCATAACTTTTATTTGCAATTTTTAAAATACAAATTGAAAATAAATATTTTTTGATCGGGAGGGCCCATTTTAGAAATCGGCTTTTATATTTGATCTACACTTCATTACCTTTTTATCGATATATCTTAAGTATGAACAGATGTACATATTTATGTACATGTCAGGTAAATACCATTTTCCCTTGTCAGGACGACGTCATCATGTACATACTTTGGCAGCCATAGCTTTGATTAATTAGTTAGTGCAGCGAATCTCCGCAGCACAGTGTAAGATTTTGCCAATCTATGGGGACTTAATTGAAAAATAAAAAAAGATTTTTAAGGTCAATGAGCTTTTAGAATTCAATTTAGAAATGTACAAATGTAACGAAAACAATCACAGAACAAAACAACAAAATTTTGTTTAGAAGATAACGGTTCTTGAACCGGTGCATTTGAAATTCATGCAAAATTGCATCGCTCAACGAGCAACAGTTGGCAAAGTTTAGTCTTTTCAATTGGATATTGTGGTCACTGTGAGCAGTCAAATTTATTTTCTCCATAAATTTTGGATCATTATTGATTTTCATCGCTATAAAGGGACTTTATAATTTTATTTTTATTATTTGTTGGCAATAAGTGGCAAAAAGTAAGTATATTTTTATCAATATTCTATTTTTGGTGGAAAAATACTAACAACATTGAATCACATTCAAATCAACCAGAACATGCTTCGTTTGCAGAAAATCATTTTGATCAGCCATAAAGTTGTGCCCATAGGCCTTCAATTTAGCAATGAGTGCAATAACACGCGCAGAGTTTTTTCGAGGTTTAGTTGTACTTAACAAAAATGAATTTGAGTTGAATCTAGAAGGGATAAATCCAGATTTATGACCAATAATGTAAGTTGGCTTCAGGGCACAATATAAGACGTTGAATTTAAGATTGATGTCGCGCCTTCAACCCCTAGCCGCAGCGGAAGAACTACAATACCATTTTCTGATTGTTGATGATGATTGCATGTGTGCGCATAAGTATGGGTTGCATGTGTCGAATTGTGAAAATGTGCAACATTGCTTTGCCTCTTTGTTGATGCCATTAAGATTTTGTATGCAAACTCTCATACCCTGTATAGGTTTAATTTTTAATATAACATTTTCAAGGTGACAAAAATATTTAACATTTAAATAACAAATAATTTTTTTTATTAAATCATCAACCATAATAAATTTATTTATCTCACGATGTTCTTATGATAAAAATAATGAGAATAAAAAGTTTTGAGAGTAGACAGTATTTCATAGTGCGCATGTTTTTGATTTGCATAGCTATGCAAGCTACGAGCTCTGCCTTTCGATTGAAGCGGCCACAAAAATAAAGTTTCTTTTCGTCGGAGCGTTCAATCTCAAAATATTTCCAATTCGAAAGTGGACGCTCCGCGAGCAAAAACGAATGGCACATTCGTTTGTACGGGATGAGTTCTCTATAGGTTATTTGCTTAGTGGTTCCACACACACGAAATAACTAGCAAATTCCTGACATACATTTTTCGCGTTGCTGGAGACAGGCAGTAAGATAACCTTAGCCTAAGCACATAGATGCTGTTCGGCGCGCCGAAGATTTGATAACTAGATGCTTAAAATTTAGTATTAATCTTTGTTAGATTAAAGTAGAATTTGTATTTTTGTTTGTTTTTTAATTGGACCCTGTCTTCACTCTCCCTTTCTCCACGATCTGACTCCGAGAAAATTCGGATTTTGACGCAAAAATTCACACCTGCAACATGTAATTTTTCACGAAAAGGGGCAAAAACGGGATTAAACTATTTATATTAGTAACGTTTATGCAAAACTCTGCTGATACCTTCTGATATTCTAACGTAAAGCTTAACAAAACAGGAACACATTTGTTAGTTTTTAGCTAAAAATTCACATGATCAACACATTGGACAGTTGCACATTTAAACGCAAATACTTTAAATCTCTACCAACTGCGTATTTTGAATTCAACATTATCTATATTTTCACTTCTTTGTAATGTTTACAGAACAAAGACTTTTCGCTTTGAAAGTTGCAATTTTTTTCCCGCACCTTTTCAGTTAATATAGCAACTCTCAATCACCTGACTTTGAGCAAGCTTCAAATATTAAGAGTAGTCCCAAAAAATCTGAATAAGATCTAAAATATATAAAAAAAATTTAAGATACTGAAAAAATAAAAATTTGAATTAATGTCAAAATATCGGACTGTTTTTACCATAGTGCGATGGCCCGAATGTATTGAGGCTGGCAAATGTGTTATACATACATTCAGCCAGACAATTTAAATAAGCGAAATACATGAAATTCTACTTGCACCGCTCGAGTCTCATGTTTAGCATGCCGCCCACCTACCACCTTGACCACTGTGCCAAAAAACATTAATTTCTGCATGCACCGCCCGGACTCGAACTCGCGTCTCATGTTAAGCATGCTACCCACCTATTACTTCGACCACTGCGCCAGTTAGGCAGACGCTGGCTAATTCGATATACATACATGCATACATTCTATGTTAGTCAATTATAAGTTTTTTGTTATGTTAGTTAAGTTTATTTATTGTTTGCCAGTCTGGCAGGTATGGGTTACAATGTTAACTTAATGACGGATTAATAACGCGACGTGTATTTAACAGAATGACGACCTGTTGCCGGAGTTGTGACGTGTGCTATCGACGACGTGAATTTCAGAGCTAAATTTAATATTATAAAAGTTATTAAGAGCTAAATACAAAATATGACAATTTAAAGACATAATAGCATGCAGCCAAGTCGTGGTTGGCAAGCCGAACATGCATATGCGCGATAACGGATACTGCATAAGAAAGGCATCCAATTACCGCCGTTGCCGCCTGCAGCGGGAATGCTGACATGGCGTTCCCACGGTTCAGCATTGCGCGTGCAAGAGTTCGTTAACTTACAAATATACTTTATGGTGTCGGAGATGCTTCCTTCTGTCCGTTACATACTTTTAACAATCTTAATATACCCGCTCAGGGTATAAAAAAACGGAAAAAATAAATTTTCGATGTCCACTGTATTTTCAGCAAAAACAGTTTTTCTAAAGTAAGATTTTGTTAGAAAAAGGGAACATTTTGGAAAAAAAGTCAGATTTGACGGGAAAAAGTCGGATTTAGCCGAAAAAGCTAAATTATGAGTTTAACTGGGATATCTTAAAAAAATTCAAAAATTTGTATACTAAAGATTATTTTGCATCCGATTGTTTCTATGGCAGCTATGTGATATAGTTAACCAATTTTGACAAAATTTGGTCAGGATGCAACAGGCAGATATAGTAATCGGATTTTGACCAAATTTCGACAGGATGTAATAGACAGTCCTGTCCAATCTGTGAGTTTAGTTAAGATATCACTGCGAATGGCAGTCCGCTCTAGTGACGAAAGCGACAAGCAATATATGGGCAATTCTCTGATGTCGAATGCGACATTCGTACGCATTCAAATTGAAAAAACAAGGGGGCGCCGGCTACAGTCGAGTGTGCTCGACTGTATAATACCCTGTGCCCTGGCTCTCCGATAGGTCATACGTAGGTGCGCTACGCTAGGCATGCCGAAGGTGTGATGATGCGGCATTAACTTTTTGACTAATTGTTCGTATTACATCTATGTGATCTAGTGAACCGATTTAAACCAAATTACAAATTCTCAATCTGTAAGTTTGGTTGACTTATCTCTAAAAACAACAATAATTTTTGTACTTTATCTTAAAATTCGATCCTATGGCAGCTATTTGATATCAGATTTCAACCAAACTTGTTCAGGATGTAGAATACCATCCCAAATGCGTATTCTGTTAGTTTGGTTGAGATACCTCAAACAACAAAAAAGTTTATTATACTAAAACTTGATTTTGGACTGATCGTGCCTATGGCAGCTATATGATATAGTGGTCCGATTTCAACCAAATTTTATCAGGATATATAGGACCATTTCAAATGCATATCCTATAAGTTTGGTCGAAATCTTTCAAACAACAGAAAAGTTTATTTTCGACTGATCGTTCTTATGACAGCAATATGATTTTGTGGTCCGATTGAATAAATTGTATTTAATTTAATTAAAATAGTAAATCGTAATCGTAATCGCTGAAATCGATGTTGCTCATGCCAAGAGTAGCCATTATCTAAAATTTGCTCAGCTTGTTGAAGTCCGGCAACACCAAATAATCTCTCCCACTCTTCTTAATCATCGAAATCAGCTGTTAAAGGCTACTGCATTGCGCGCGCAATTTAAATTTAAATACTATGCTTTAATAATTGTGATTCTTTTTGCAGAATTTGTTAAGCATATAAATACAATGATAATAAATGAAAACCTATTGAACATATGTGCGAGCTTACTAGCTTATTATTAAACATAATAATTATTATAAATTCAGAAATTTCAGTGTTGTAAAAGGATCTGTCGTCGAGGTGTCGAGGTGCAAAATTATAAAGTGCCATTTATACATATTGCTTTTTGCAATGCATACTAATATCTACATACATATATTTAAACACAATCGTAAATATGTATTAACTTAAACCATGTTAATATATTAAAATAGGATAGAAATTGTACCCAAATGATATCGATCATTTTGCCTATCGCTTGTATTTGCGTTCGCACTCTTCGTACACGTGCTCACTGTTATGTTTTTGCACAAACAAATGTGCATATGCTATCTCGCTCGCACTTGCCTATGTCTATGATTTTGATTTATGTGAATTAAAAGCAAATTTGAAATATCTTCTCTATTTAATAGTCAATCGCTTTGAAACTGTTAGGGTCATTAAATTGGCTTACTTCTTATCTTCCTGTTTAATTAAGAAGTGTTTTATTAAAGATCGCGTCTGATAATCGCTTTTTGCGATTGGCAGGCGAAAGAGGCGTGGCATCTAAAATTTAAAACAAACTTGATCTGCGCCCGCTATCCAGCAACCTTCATACCAAATTTGCTTTTATTGTCTCTGAGATCCTTTGACTCAAACAGACGGACAGACTGACGGAAATCGACTCGGCTATTGATGCTGATCAAGAATATATATACTTTATAGGGTCGGAGATGCTTCCTTCTGCCTGTTACATACATTGCACAAAACCATTATACCCTTTTTGACCATTTTCAATGGGCACGGGTATAAAAAACATATGCCAATTTTTAGGCGACCAGTTTTAACACTGATTTCAGCGAAACCTGCCAGAATATTTTAATGCCGCCAATATAAGAATGTAATGCATTGATTTATCTTAATAATGTCTTTCATTTTATTCAAAAATATTCAGTATTTTTTTTAAATTCAATTTTATCCACTGCTTGATTTATCTTAATAATGTTTTTTATTTAGTTCAAAAATATTCAGTTTTTTTTTTTTATTCAATTTTATTCACTGTCGCACGCGACATTTTGTTCCATCATACTTTTTAGACCCTGTACTTTTTTTATTAACTTTGTCATAAAAAAAAAATGTGCGTATCAGGCCGAAGGAGGCGTGGTATACCCCATAAAGTATATATATTCTTGATCAGCATCAACAGCCGAGACGATATAGCCATGTCCGTCTGTATGTCTGTCCGTCTGTACGTCCGTCTGTAAGAGCGCCTAGATCTCAGAGACTATAAGAGCTAGAGCCTTCAAACTTGGTATGTAGGTCCGTCTATATTGCAAGCAGATCAAGTTTGTTTTATATTTTGGCCACGCCCTCTTTTACGCCCACAAATTAGAAATATCTTATTTTAAACGACAATTTAAAGATATCTTAACCAATCTAACAGAATATGCATAAAGGATAGTTCTATACCCTCTGACCAGGTTTGGTTGAAATCGGTCCTGGAGAAATTAATGTAAAGGTTTATGTGCTTGTATTCTGGGGAAAGCACTTTGGACTTGCGCGAACGATGCTCGCTTTCGGCATGATGAAGTTTGTCCTTCTTGTTAGCATTTTCTAGTGTGAGCGGAGCCTTTTGCAACTCATCGGATAACCATTTCGTGTTGATTTTGGGCGTGGATGGAGTTGCAGCCACTGTCTGACTAGAACTGTTGGGCGGCGGGCTCGCTGTGGATGTTGTCGTTGTCGAGGTCTCAACTGTTGTAATGCCAGCTGCCGGCAGCTGCCGTTCTTTTGAAATTGCATACTCTGCAGTTGCTGCTGTTATTTTTGTTTTTATTTGTACTAAAAGGTGTGCAATATTATTAGAATCAATTTAATCAATTTTAAATTAATAATTGTTGTTTATATAAAAAATTCTGTCCTAATTGACTGATTAGTAGAACGCCCAAACGATAATTTAATCAATTTTAAATTAATAATTTTTGTTTATATAAAAAATTCTGTCCTAATTGACTGATTAGTAGAACGCCCAAACGATAAGAAATAGGAATAGAAAAAGATTATATGGTGCAATAAGCTGATATGTTTAGAACTTGAACGGCAAGTAGGTCAAAGCTTGCAGTGCATTGAAGTTCGTCCGTAGTAGTGGTATCGTATTAGTATGAAGAACATTGTTTATTTTTGGGAAATCTCAAGCAAACACAGATTATGTGTTTGACGTTGTCTCTTATGTTCTGATTAACGTAAGTTAAATTCGGACCAGTATATCATATGTAAACATTGAAATAGGCAAATTTTTAAAAAATACATGGGATTTTGAATTCTAAGGGGTTTTCTTGAAAACTTTGATTAGCTTACGAGCACTAAAACAACAACAACAACCTGGTCTCGTCAGGCCTCTCTAGACGAGTGTGCGACTTGATGACGCCAAGCAGTCGCTGCTCTCAGAACCCCTGCGTGCTAAAATTTTAACACTACAACAATAATAATCCACTAAAAATTCGATTTTACATGCTTTTCAAATGGACTGAGAAAAAATATCATAAAATATACATTTTTAGAATATGGTTTATGTCTTAAATAACAAGTTCTTGAGCCACTTTTTAGTCATTTAATCGATCACTATTTTGAATATTTGCACTTATGTTTTAAGGTGATATTATTGGCTGTAGGTCTTTATAAGGGTGTTAAGCCCAAAATATCCACTAGTTGTTCAATAATTGTGTATTATTTCTTTTTGCAACAAAACATTTATTGTTTGGGACCGAAGAAAAAAGTCAAAAAAGTAAAACTTTACCAAAATTCTAAATTTTCAATGGGTATTTAATGGGTTTTGTATCATTCAAACGGAATTTGAATGACCTTTTCATTGATGCCAAAATGTACGTGAAGTAAGTTCAAATGATGAGTAGATTTAACTTTAAGTATTGACAAAATAAATATGCCGACCTGTATAAGTTGACTTGAGAACAAAGAACTGTCCTGGTTTTGGATAATCTGTCAGGAAATGTTCCTGAGCCGATGAATAGCACAGGAGTTATTATTGCTTTTGGTGGAAATATTTTTAAAGTTAGGGACATTTTCTTCAAATTATTCAGAAATAATATCCTCGGATAGACCCGTAGACAGGTAACGCAGACCAATGCCACGTGACATTCACCAGTATATTAAACTTTTTGATTTTCCAAATTTTACAGAAATGTTCGTGTTTTGGATGACGTTTATATTGATATCAATCATTCCCAAGCAGAGCTCGTAAGATTTGGTCTCACTCGGGCTAGTTGTCAGAAAAAAACCACTCGTCCACTGACATAATGCGAAACTGTCTCAAAAAAACCCTAAAGCTTCGTTCGACTTTGACTTGCTCTACGCTCAACCGATGAGCGTTTTTGTTCGTTCGCTCGGCTCATGTGTTCAGTCAAGACCCATTACTTCGTAAAATCTCGGCAAAGGGTCTTCTGAGCATGCATGTGTACTGCGCGTGTGGATAAGTAAGCATACGCCCCTCTTCTCCCTTCCTCATTAAGGATTTGCCTGTGACGAAATATCTAAGGCAACGACATAAGGCAAATGCACCAACAAAAATAAAGGCCCTTTTGTCGACTCATAGCTTGCTTTGCTCACTTCTGACTCTCAGTAGCTGAGCGACGAACGGTTTTGTTCGTATCGAGCGGTCAGTTAGAGACCGATTCGTGTGTTACGCTCAACCTGAAACCCGAGACCGAGAACACGAACGAAACAAAAAAACGGGTTGCTGTTCTGACACAGCGATCTGTCTCATTTTTCCGGTCTTTTGACTGAGCAGACCGATGAGAAAAATTTGGTTGACCATATTTTACGAGCTCTGTTCTCAAGTTATTCCTACCGTCTTAGTTAATGTGGCTTAAGGAGACTTAAGGCCATTAAAAATTATACTTTTACATGTATATGAATAATCTGCCTTGTTATAATGACTTTTCGCAACAAATTCAATTGGAACTTTAGTACAATATAGTATACTTAGTTTAGTGAAGTATTTTTAGCTAAATTGAATAAGATTTTTTTTTAATGAAAAGTGTTAATGAATATTTTTTTTTTATTCTAAAAGAAAAAGTTTGGCCGAATCTTCTTACCTAATAAAAATCACTTTTTTGCGCAGTGCCGAATGCCAAACATTTTTTTTAGAATAAGTTATTTATACAATTTCAATTATCAGAAATGTTGGGGCATGGAAATGTTTTCGTCACTAGACTTTGACCTCGTAAAGAAGTTTTTTTTAAAAATATCAGAAATTTTTGAAATTAATAAGTCTCAGTACCATTAAAAAAAAAATTCGATCATAATGTTAAAGATAATAGAAAATTCCTAATCTGTGAGTTAGGTTTAGATATCTCAAAATGCATACTAAATCTTAATTTTCGATAAATCGTGACATGACATAGTAGACCGATATAAACTAAATTTGGTCATTATATAAAGGATCACCACAGATCTATATCAGATTGGTTAAGATATCTCAAACACAAAAATGTTTTTCGTATTAAAACTGATTTTCGACTAAAACTTCCTATGGCAGCTATATGATATAGTGGTCCGATTCTAATCAAATTTGGTCAGGATGTATGGAACCAGTTTGGTTGAGATATCTCAAACAGCAAAAAAGTTTTTCGTACTAAATCCCTTTTTGACCATTTTCAATAAGCACAGGGTATACAAAATATAAGGAGTTCAGATAACAGACAATATCTCCCAAAAACACCCGAAAAAACGTTGTGTTGTGCATAAAAAACAGCGAAATTGTTCATACTAAAATATATTAAAAATTAAAAAAAATAGTTAGCGGCGTTTCTTCTAAAATCGCCAAAATGTGGGATAAAAACGCTGTTTTCACCTGTAAGCATTTACCTCTATGCTTTAGAAAAGAATTGTATGTAACTTCTATCATTTGGATACTGTGGGGGTGTTAATTTTAGCGGGTTTTAGCGATTTCCCGCTAAACTAGCGAATTTTTTAAAAAGTCGTAGAACAAAAACTTCAAGTTTTTTAATACGGAATAGATCCACAATCACCAATATAAGCCATTTAACACTTTGATACAAACAGACAAACAAGAGGACTGACTTTCTATCTCATTTTGGAAAGGCGACTTTAATTTTTAAATTTAATTATCTTTCGAACCAGTTGTCGGATTTCAACGATCAAGTTGCCATTCGTCTCGTATTTTTCATAAAAATAATAATAAAATAAATAAATAAAATGCCCATTTGCTCCAATCATTTAAATTTTGTCCCTCCCACTTACACCTGCTTATCTCACGAACCAGGTGAGCTTCCAAAAGTGTTATTATTCACTTTTGATCAGTATATAGCCCTACATGATCGGACAGGTAAACAAAATTTTCCATTCTTCCTGTATATGGGCAATTTCACAGAGATGTCAACCGCGGCCAAAAAATGCAAAGTCTATAAAAGTATGTTTAGAGGAAAAAAAATTATTTATAATTTATACATTTTAGACTTACCATGTCGCACGCGACAAACTTTAAAAAAGTTTTAAAGGCAAAGCGGTGAATATTTTCATCCAACATTTTTTGTAATTAGTTTGGTATAAAAATATATGTATGTTTGGACCCAATATTTGATGCTCATAAGTTTAATACCTTCAACGCATATTGAAATATACGGATAAGCAGATAAGAAATTCACCGTAATTGGCAATCGCATTGTCCCTTTTAAATTTTTCTTATATTCTTTGAACATAAAACGAGTTTTAAGAGAGGAAATATCAATGCATAATGTCTCTCATTAAGAACAATAATCAAAACAAAACGTGCAATAGAAATGTTCTAAACACAACTTTTGCACTTTTTCAACTTTGCATTTGAATATTTCAAAATGTGCTATGAGTAAATGAAAAATTTGCATTGATTTATTAAATTTCATATATTCCCTATAGTAATATGTTAAAGCAACATACTTTTATAGACTTTGCATTTTTTGGCCGCGGTTGACATCTCTGTGAAATTGCCCATATACAGGAAGAATGGAAAATTTTGTTTACCTGTCCGATCATGTAGAGCTATATACTGATCAAAAGTGAATAATAACACTTTTGGAAGCTCACCTGGTTCGTGAGATAAGCAGGTGTAAGTGGGAGGGACAAAATTTAAATGATTGTAGCAAATGGGCATTTTATTTATTTATTTTATTATTATTTTTATGAAAAATACGAGACGAATGGCAACTCGATCGTTGAAATCCGACAACTGGTTCGAAAGATAATTAAATTTAAAAATTAAAGTCGCCTTTCCAAAATGAGATAGAAAGTCAGTCCTCTTGTTTGTCTGTTTGTATCAAAGTGTTAAATGGCTTATATTGGTGATTGTGGATCTATTCCGTATTAAAAAAATTGAAACTTTTGTTCTACGACTTTTTCAAAAAATTGCTAGTTTAGCGGGAAATCGCTAAAGCCCGCTAAAATTTACACCCCCACAGTATCCAAATGATAGAAGTTACATACAATTCTTTTCTAAAGCATAGAGGTAAATGCTTACAGGTGAAAACAGCGTTTTTATCCCACATTTTTGGCGATTTTAGAAGAAACGCTGCTAACTATTTTTTTTAATTTTTAATATATTTTAGTATGAACAATTTCGCTGTTTTTTATGCACAACACAACGTTTTTTCGGGTGTTTTTGGGAGATATTGTCTGTTATCTGAACTCCTTATATTTTGTATACCCTGTGCTTATTGAAAATGGTCAAAAAGGGATTTAGTACGAAAAACTTTTTTGCTGTTTGAGATATC